>JABUQX010079155.1:0-17500 GCA_015478945.1 Trachelipus rathkii | reverse complement strand
ATACTATATATATATATTAGTAGTTAGTAGTAGTAGATTAGCTAAAGTAGCTTTCTTCCCTTGCCTGTACATAATCCTTCAGCAAACAATCGAATTTGAGAATTGTCGTTTATTCCTAATTTTCTCTTTAACTTTCTTTTACCTCTGGACCTTCATGTTAATGTCATTATTTCTTGGGGATGTTATTATAGTTATTAGCCATCATGTTTTATTAACTTAAGATTGTTACACCAATAATTCACAAGAAAACATCACTACCTGATCTGATCCTCTCCATGTGCCAATGATTCCTTCCCCAAGCCAAACTACTTCTGTTTTCACCAGGTAATCATTTCCAGAGCAACATGGCTGGGATGAATCCATCCTTGACCAACTACCTAATTGGTAGGACTATCTTCGAAAGCGAGTATTCATCCTTATAGCTACCGCAGGTTGAGGACATTCAGATAATTTTGTTTGGTAATCGTTCAATTTGACTCAACACTCACCATTTTCTCTAAAATGTGTCCAAATGGTTATCCAATCTATACTACTGCTTCTTCTTGAATCGGCTGAATAAACTGAACTGTGTGCTAGAACAAGCGCATCTAGAAACTCAATGAGACATCCTGCATGCAAAATCTGTTATTTTTCGGGTGGCAACCTTAACTAGAGATTGATGTCCTCTTCTTTCATTAATAGATACACTCCTAATTTCCTTCGTTCATTTGGGTGTTGTACAAAATTATTTTCCCTCACTTTCTCACTGTCAGTACAACTTTCATTTTTCCTCTTGGATGGTACCTCTTGCTCCTCAGTCGTCAACTCATCAACTATGGTATCATCCTTATTTGCATCAAACGTTCCATTGTCCTTTAATGGGTTAAAGTGGGACCCTCCTAATACCTGTATATGAATATCCTTTGAGTCATTACGTTTACTTGCTTTAGGTCCAATATATTCTTGCTTTTGGTCCCATATAAATAACTGAACAACAAATTCCGTGGTGTATCCAAATCCTTAAATTAAATTCATCGCTGGCTACCAGTAATACTTCGAGAATCGGTTCTCTTCCTGGAACACTGATAGTTTTTAACCACTTCAAAGATTTTTGTTTCTTGTCCAACCCATACAACTTCCTATTATTTAGTAAAGCATCTAATAAGGACCTTCTTAATTCCTTGTGGTCCTTCTTCTGTAATTGTTCCCTTTTTTAAATTTCCTCCAAGCTCAAGAACAAGAATCAGCACCTCCTGGCACTAACATTATTGCCAATTCTTTTGGTAGAGCCTCTGGATTTGTAGTATTGACTTCCTCCTCTGGTTTTATTGGCAGCGGGACCATGTGTCTGCAAAGACGTTGTCCTTTCCTGGATAGATGTATTGTATTTGAAACTTATAGGCTAAGTAATTCCTAAGACGGCGGGCACTTACTATCTACCAGCTTCATTGTATGAAGATACATTAGTGGTCGATGGTCTGTGTAAAGTATGAAATCTTGACCCAAAAGGAAAGGGCGGAAACTCTTGATTCCCCATCTGATAGCTAGTAACTCCCTTTCTATGGTAGATGTCCTCCTTTCACACGCATTGAATGAGTGGGAGTTATACGCGATTACTCTCCTTTTGCCTTCCTGTTCCTGACACAAACCTGCACCCATGCCGAATCCACTTGCATCCACATAGAGTTCCAATTTTGCTCTGCCTTCTGCGTAGTCTGGAATTGCCAGTTCCACTGATTCTTTCTTTAATCTTTTTAAACCTTCAAAAGCCTTGATCCTTTCATCCGTCCATTCGATTTTCTCCTTTCTTTTTCCTCCTGTTAACGCACTAAGAGGTGCTGCCACTCCTGAACAGTTCCTAATGAACTTTCGCTGGAAGTTCATCATTCCTAGGTATCGTCTTAATTCTCCCACATTATTTGGTCTTTCTAATTTGTCCACCTGGTCCATAAATTCTGGAAGTTTCAATATTATCGTCCTGCTGAGGATATGACCTAAAATTTTAACCTCTTTTTGGACCCAACTGCACTTGCTAATCTTGATCTTAACGTTTGTTTCGGAAAATCGCTGTAAAACCAGCTCAATCAATATCAAATGCTCTTCAAATTCCTTTGATATTAGTAGGAGGTCATCCACGTATACCACTACTTTATCGCGGCTGAATCCTGTCAGTATCATCTGCATCTCTCTCAGGAATGCTGATGGTCCATATTTTTTTAATCGCGAACTCAGCTGGCTCATCTGTATTGCCCACTACTGTACCAAAAATACGTAAAAAAGTTTTTTTTTTTTTCCCCCCTTTTTTTTTTTCTGATTTTTTCTTTTTCCAGCTGCATTGTAAATTTGTACGAATACGTATCTAGTATTTCACCCCGTGGCATGAAAAGATCGTTTCGGTGATATTAGCCATCGGGAACCTATCTGCTTCTGTTACTTTATTTAAGCGTCTATAGTCTATGCATAGACGAAGCGTTCCATCCTTCTTCCTGACAGGTACCACTGGGGAGCTCCATTCGGCCGCACATGGCTCCACGATATCTTTTAGATACAACTCCTGAACCTGATTTTCGATTTCCTCATTTGTTCTTTGATCGAACCTTCTTGCCCTTTGATAGATAGAAGTGTAGTCACGCAACCGTATCCTATATGGTGTCATGGATGTTTCAGTCACATCCGAATCTCCCTTGGTAAACACTCCTTTTTGTCTATATAGCACATCGATGATTTTCCTCCGTTGTTTTTGTTTTAGTTCTTCCATAAATGTAATTTCCTTTTCTAATTTTTCCTTCGTCCATTCTTCCTCAATGGTTCCTTGTTTTCCTGTTTCTTGTACCATTGTATTTACTGTACATCCTCTGTTTTCATATTTTTGTAGGTTATCCTCATCCAATACTAGGTGAGCTATTCCTACTTTTTCTCATTTACCTAATCTTAATTGTCCTGGTATCAGTTTCCTTATTAGTATATTGCCTTCTTTTGTACTCCATTTCACAAATCCTGGTAGTACCTTAAAGCGTTTGTTATATCCTTTCCTGTTGTGTTCTTCTCCTTCAACCAACAATTCTTCTGGTTTAATATCATAATATTAAAAGAGAAAATTCAATATAAGGGGAATGCTTAAAAAATTTCAAATTTAATTAGAAAATAAAACACATGTCATATGCTTAAAGCCCTCTCGAAGGGGCTCTGGAAGCTATTTTAAGCTTTTTAACATCCCCCGTACGTGACTCACCAAGTTGGTATTTTTTTATCTTTGCACCTTGAAATAAAATTCGAAAGGACATTAATACATAATCACGCAAATATATGCTTTAATAATTACACTGCTTTAATTTTCAATAATTTGGAGATACTATATTTCCCGAGAATTTATAATATATTTATATCTTTATTTACTCTTTCCAGTGAGATCTATAAAATAAATAATATTCCAATTATTTTATGTTTCTTTTTTTTTTTTTACACTCCCATAAAAAACTGATAGTGCATTTATGAAGTCAATGCTAATCACACTTCCTATTATCTACAATAAACACTGAATTATCTCGACGTCCATATAAATGGGTCCATCTTCGAGCATGAACTGGTACTAGGTGATCATCACCAGAAATCAAACAAATAGGATTTATTGCACTTGCAATTATCTAAAAACCTTCAAGAGAGCATACAATTTCAAATGAAGAGTTAAATTACTCTTTTTGATTAATTTGCTCACAAAGATGCAACTGCAAATGTATTTTACAGTCTTTGAAGACGATAAATTATTCTTGCAGCTCAAAGAGAAAAGACGCAAGTTCTAGCTATGATGTCACAGTTTGTATCAGAATACTCAATGCTAGAGAATTCGCTTAGACGAAAATAGAGACGAGAATTGGAAGATAAATAAATATTATAATAAAAACTTGAGTGATTAAACAGGAAGAAGAAATGTCTATAGTTGTAGAATTTAGCTAGAGTTCTTCACACATAAAGTAGAGAGCGAAAAGGCTCCGAAGCGATCAAACACCACAATAATGATGTTCTAAAGCCCAAAAGGTGTTAGATTAGTGAACAGAGTCGGAAAAACGTAAATTGCTTAGATCTACTTATCCCTTGGCAATAGGGCGTTGACAGTGATATTAATACCATCAACTGATCGCGTGCTGTGCCTTCTAATGATTGGGCCATCTATACTGTTAATGCACCTTTGGTAGTCGACCATTAAAGAATGACTTCGTTTGAGTCGAAGTCAAGTTGAGAGAAAAGACTTTGTTATAAGTAAAACTAATAGCTGAGATAACAAGCATTATTTTGAGCTATATCAAATGTCCGCTATATTCTAACAAGTACACAAGAAAGTAATGCGATAAATTATTGAAGATACCACTGGACTATTTCCCTTGAGCGATTACCTATCCTAGTATCAGCAGAAGGTGACCCACTCATACTAGCTATTTAAATACATCAGCTCATTAACACTGCAGAAGCATATTTCTATACTGAAGTTCTGAAATGTTTCTATTCAATTCTCTCTAATATACAGGCCATGTGTTTGTCCGACCTCACTACCAGCAATAACAGTAATAACAAAGAGTTTCACCTAATAGAATCCAACCTTAGCGATCATTTGCTTCAACCATTATATTTTAAAAAAGAATATGGCACCTGGCCTTAGAGTTAGCTTTCTAAATCAAATTATGTGATGAGAACTCCGGGAGCTTTAAAAACTATTCTTGAAGCGTTCTTTTTGGAACGTGGACTGCTCTTACGTGGATAGAAGCTCCTGGATTCACTTGTACTTTCACGCCTCGCCGACGACGGAAGTCCAGTGTTTTTGAATCCCGCTGATGAGTACCAATATCCTTACAAATTCTCTTAGTTTAATAACTCATCAGATATTAGACTCATTATTTGACACTTGTCTATAACTCAGAATTATTTATTACTAAACCTCATCTGGAATCTCTGAATATTTAATGCGTTAAACAGTGTCTGGAGCAACCCGTGGTACCAGAGACACCCAGGCTGTTTCTATACACGAATTTCTTGCAGATATCTCCACTGCGGCGGGGCAATCAAATACATCAAGCAATATTTAGAAAAAAAATCTAATATCAAGCATCTCCAGAATAAGAGGTAATTGTTTTTGCGTTCTAGTCAAAACAGAAATTGGAGAAAAGTATCATTCAAGAAAAGAAATCTATTTGTCTGATTCGTTGCTTGCAGTGGACTACTGCAGTATTTCTTGGGACGTTTTCCTCTAAAGGAGTCAATCATTTGGTGACAGCCAGGTGCACGCAGCGGAACAAATATGGATGGCACGATTGATTAACCTGCCACTCATTCACCAAACAAGACTGTAATTATCTAGGTCTTGTTGGTGCCTCTTTCGTATTTGAACTTTCTCGTATTTGAGTGCATCAGAGCAAGTGCACAATCTTGGGGGCTTTGTTTGCCTTCTAATAAGGCATTAACTGCATTAATAAGTGGCATCTCAACACCGAGTTCAGAAAATACCAAGACACTGACCTGCAAAGTATCTCCAGAAACTCTGAATAGATTCATGATTTGAGAGTATGTATATATATATATTTATAATATTTATTCCCGGCCAAATACCATGTGACAATATATATATGATTGCCATTATACTCTTAACAATATATATATTATAATATATTATGATATTATTGTTTTGTATAAGATTATACAAAATAGGAACATTACTATATCACTATAATAAAAATATCGTTATTGCCTTATTATACTATTCTGCTACGGCTCTAGTAATCATTGCTGCACGTGTATTTGCACCCCATTGGTACCTTAACGAAGAGCTAGTGGCATACACATTCTTTGATGGTGACGTCAATAATGATATGAAAAGGCAAATGGTTCAAGCTTCTGGATACAAGCGCTAGCGCGTATGTGAAAGAACTGTCACAAATAGAATATCGCTTGATATAAGAATAAAGTTGTCCGGAGAGCGACCAACAATACATAATGGAACAAATTTATCTCATCACCCTCAAAAAAGTTATAAATACCTAAATCTTTCGAGAAGTTGTCATCCAAAAAGATTAATTCTCATCAATACTAGAATTCCACTGTTGGAATGTAGTTATATGATAAATTGCCATGAATACAGTAAAGCAGAAACGAAAATGTCGAAACAAAAAATGAGTGTTGTTAATCGCGATGAGCGTACGAGGTGACGAGTGGCGCATTAATCCAAGAATATAATAAAACATTAGCAAAGAATGAAGAGCAACATTGCAAGTAAGTACACTTGAAAAGGGTAGTGCGTTAAACTAAAAACAACAGAGATGCGTTCTTAACAAAAACCAACTTAAATCTCTATACTTGTCGGATCAGGGATGCAGCTCTCTCCTCCCATTCACCAATAGCCTAATGCGGAGGTACCGAGCTTTTGTATATCCAGAGAGTGAAAATAGAGATAAATTAAATACACTCACATAAACATCACAAAATAATAAATAAATATTATATATTATTAAAAATTATCAGAAAATAAAATCAATTTTTTTAAGCAAATCTTGTAATTCTTTAAAATTTAAAGTGCATCCAAAAGCAAAATAAAATAAACAAATAAATACTAATAATATTCATTTCTTTTATATATATATATAATATATATTATATATATATATATATATATATATATATATATTATTATATATATATATATATATATATATATATATATATATATATATATATATATATATAATAAATATATATATATATTATATATATATATATAATATATAATATATATATTAGTGAATGGGACGATTACTCGGAATCGGCATCGGCAATCGGAGAAATCGGCTGTTTTTCAGGAATCGAAATCGGAATCGACAATCGGCAAAATTGTAACCGATTCTTTGACCGATTTTTTGGTATAAATCTGAGAATAATTTTTATTCGATCTTGATGATATTTCAAAAGACAATATTTCAAAGTCTGCCGTATTGATTTTTAATTTCAGTTCTTCCTAATTTATTTAATTAAAGAAAATTGGATTGAGCGGCGCATCTTACGTAGAGCCTAAGATATTATTTTAGGATTTTCAGACAGTCAGGTGAGGCAGATCATTGCAAATGTTTCGTTAGTCAGTTATGTAATAGCTTTGATACTTATAATAACCCGTGAACTCGTAAGTGGAGTATGCTATGTGAGAATATTAGCTCCCTTGTAAAAGCTTGTATAGAACTTTGAAGAGCTCACTGCACCACCTTAGTCAATAATGCAAATTCTGCTTCGAGTCCATCCGCCTTTCAACGTATCTCACACAGCATTAAAATCATAGAGAAGTTTGTCTCTAATGATATGGAAGATTTCAAATAACTCTCCCTGCTAATAAAATTCATGGTTATAGTAAGAGGATAATCAGCCTAATGTGGCTGCAGGATGTTTACACATAGCAGGAAATCCAGGAATACCCTTTTTTTACACTTTCCCTGAAACATCACTTTAATAGTTCTCAATGAGCATAGCTTTGACACTAAAGAGATCGCGAACACCGACAATATATATCATATGCAAACAATATCGTAGTCATTTCTAACTATATCTAATCCAGCCTCAAGCTATTCGTCCAAGTATGAAGAATATCAACAATAGATTTTATTCAAAAACAGACAGCATGATTTATTGCAGGATATACACACTCAGATTAATCTCGTAATTAAGCCATTATCATAGCTGTTTTATCCAAAAAATAATCCTTGATAGTCAATAATAAGTGGCCATCTTCAATTTCAATAATTGCATTGCCACATCATACTAAAACCTGCAATACGTTCATGAAACATGACTCGGAATAGTACCGAAGAATTTCTATAGATAAATTAAAAATTTGTTGATTGTGAGGATCTTGCTAATGATTCCAAAAGGAATATATCATCCGAGGTATAATCTCCAAATTATGAAAAGTGATTTGCAGATATTTTGATGAAAAGATTAACAGATAAAAATTGAAAATATTTAAAACTTCGGGTCTACAGTACTAGCATGGAAAAATTTAGTAAAAAATAGATTCAGCATTACTTTACATACTGATAAGAATCTTGTGCCTTTGCTACCTATCTTGACCACGCTTTAAAAACTACATTCCTTGAGATGAATATTTACACTAATAAAAAAGTGGTACTCCAGATATTCCCTATGCTACATATGCGATATCATAAGGTGTTGTTAAAGATAAAGAAACACGTTTCATCAACTTTCTAAACCCTGTAGGCTCTTCAGATTCTTCTCATTTAGAGTCAACAGCCATACGTCGCCGACAATAAAGTATACCAGCTGAAGATAATTAGTTTACAATGAAATAAGCGCTGTCTCTCTCTCGGGAGGATTTACACAGCTTGAGAGAACAGAGAAAAGACTTAAATCACACGTCGAGAGATAAACCTCTTCATAATACAGGAGAAAGGACGATTATTAATGTGAAAAAATTCAAATGTTACATAATATAATGCAGCCAATATTCAAAAAATGAAACATTAAAAATTTAGAAAGTCCCTTTACAATGGTTGTTCATCGAAATAAAGGTACCTTCCAGCAATTTGGGGGTGTCCTTGCTTAAAAAATATTCCAAGCTCGTCCCCTTTCCGGAAAGTTGAAAGACTCTTCAGAATCTGGAGGATCAAATTATCTCCTAAAAAAATCGGATGCAATAGAAAAGGGAAAAATGTTAATGTTTTTGCACTCCAATTTAAGAGTCATGCATTGACTACAATAATAATGAAATTTTGCTTCGAAGATCTTACTTTAGTAAATAAAGAAAGGATTTTTTTTTAAACAAAAAATGACAAAATGTTCATTTATTTTGTAAGATTTTTTAAATATTGCTATTATTTTTTCAGTGGTTAAATAAAAAAAGTTTTAATTAACTTAATTTCTTTAGCAAAGATAAATATAAGAGAATTCTATAACATTAATTTATAATGTTTTACATATCTAAAATTAGTTGATTTAGCAAACAAATGAGGCATATATATATATATCATTATACTATATATAATATACTATATATATATAATATATATATATAATATATAATATATATATATATTAATATATAATACCTATATATATATATATATATATTATAAAAAGAATGTAATGTATCGGAACGGAATCGGAATCGGAAACGGCACTTTAACTGGTATAGGAATCGGAATCGGCATCGGATGGAAATTTGGAATCGTCCTTTCACTATATATATATTAATATATATATGATATATCATATATATATATATTAATATATATATATATATATATATATATATAATATATTATATATAATAATATATTATATATATATATATATATATATATATATATATTATATATATTCAGTTCTTTTGCAATTTGCTTTCCATTCCTTCAAAATTCGACAAAGGTCAATTCAATATATCTGCAGAAGAAGAAAGAAGTCTTAAAGAAATTTGTTTGTTTCGAGACCTGTGATTGTTGTCATCTTGAATATACGAAAAGCGTATACGGATCTTGCAAATCCTTTGTGTCAAATCGAGTTACTTGAGAATATGAGAGGAAGTATAGAATCCGAAAATTTTTAGTTGTGAGGTCTCAAACATACTGCATAATTAAGATATAGAAAGTTATTGAAAAACATGGCAAACACACAACACGCAACAACTCAAATCTCCTTCATCTATTATATATAATAATATATATATATATATATATATATATAAATATATAATATAATATATATATATATATATAATATATATATATACTATATATCTATATATATAATAAATATATATATAATATATTATAAGGGGAAAAAAAAACAATAGGTTTTTACTTTTAAAATGCCTCCACAACGGGAAACGGGAGCTCGATCAAAAAAATATAATTTTCACAGTAGCATCTTATGATACATAAATAGATTTATTTAAGATCGAAATGAAATTTTGTTTATTTTATTTTTTTTTGTTTTTTTTTTTTTATTTTTTTTCGCCTTGGGGCTGTAAATAAAATAAGTTGAAAAGGTATTACACGGCAATGTAGGGCCTCGAGCCGACGGGGAGCACAGGGGGGTACGTTTTCCATCACCCGTAGGGGAGGGGCGGAGACCCCCGGACACCCAAATACCAAGAGCGGGGGTTCCGGAGACCCTCCCCTCCGGAGGGGGGGGAAATAGTCCTACCGCGTAGTTCCCCGAAGGCCGAGAGACCCCACTCCGGTATACCCTTTGGGGTATTCTCTTAATTCACATTTTCTTACTATAATTTTTACCCAGATTCCCAAAATGTAATCCTTTCGCTGTAGCTTATTGTAAGTTTTTGAGATATGATTTTTTTTTTTCATTTTCGACCTCTAAAACCTCTATTTAGTATCATAGAGCCCTATACCTGTGATAATTTCTTTTTTGATCCGAGCTCCAGTTCCGTGTGGGCGTTAAGTAAGTTATTTATATCCATATAAATAAATATATCTATATATATAATATATAATACTATATATATTAAGTATATATAATATATATATATTATATATATATATATATTATATATATAAATACCTATATATAATAATATATATATATATATATATATATTATACTATAATATCTCTATAATATATATATAAATATATATATTATATAGGCCTATAAATATATATATATATATACTCATATATATATATATATATAATAATATATATATAATATATATAATATATATATATATATTATTATACTAATATAATTATATATATTATATATAATATATATATATATGTATATATATATATATATAATATATATAAATATAATTATTAAACCTATTAAAATTATACTATATATTATATATATATATATATATATAATATATCATATATAACTATATATAATTATCATATATATATATGGCTTATATGTTATTTCATTAACAGCAAAATATATGTTTTTCAATCATATATCTCCAAAAATCTACATACGCTACAGGGGAAAAGGAATACATTGCTGGAATGCTGGTCCAATTTTTAGTGCAAAAAAATAAAAAAAACATCTCAAAAACTAACATAGCTACAGCGAAAAGGAAACATTTTTGGAATCCTGGTAAATTAGTTAGGAAAATTGCCTAAAAAAAAATAAATAATAAATAAATAAATAAATATTTGGCTATTTTTTTTTTTAGGAAGCAGGGGACATAGAATATATTACTATCATATATATAGGCCTATATACTTAATTTGTAAAGGATTACACGGCAACTGTAGGGGGCTCGAGCCGCGGGAATCAACAGGGGCCGGGACGTTTTTCCCATATCGTAGGATGGGGCGGAGCGCAACCCCCGCGACACCCAAATAACAAAAGAGCGGGGGTTCGGAGACCCTCCCCGGAAGGGGGGGAATAGTCCTACCCCGTTAGTTCCCGGAAGGCCGGAGATCCCCTGATCCTGCCCATCGGTGCGGTAGTACCTTGGGGTATTCTTAGTAAAAAAAAAAAAAAGCAAAACCTTTAATAGAAAGTCTATTGTAATTTTAACGAGTAACCTCAATAAAAGGTCTCTAAATAGGCTCTCTAATCATTATTACTATAATTATTAACAATAATTTTCTTTTTTTTTTCTTTTTTTACACGTTTTCCTATCTAAAATTTTTACCAGGATCCAAAATTGTATTCCCTTTCGCTGTAGCTATTGATAAATTGAAGATTTTTTTTTTCTTTTTATACACTTTCTCGCACTAAAATTGGACCAACATTCCAGCAATGTAGTCCTTTTCTAATGTAGCTATTGTAGTTTTTGAGATATAAATGGATTGAAGAAATTTTTGCTGTTAATGAAATACATCTTTCCTATATAATATATATAGTTATATATATATATAATATACCTATATATATATTATATAATATATTTAATTATATATATATATATATATATATATATATTATATATATATATATATATATATATATATATTTTAATAATAAATTTAAAGTAGTAATAATACAAGATAAAACGTTCCGTAAGGGAAACTTCCTTCAAATATTTTTTAAATTCACATATTTTAATATGTTTTGAACAGGGAAACAAATCCATAGAATGCAGTATACAATCCGTCATCCTCACGCAATCGAAATGGGTATCGAAATCCTGCTTATCATAAGGGCATTATCTGTCTTAAAGCTGAATTTATTTATAACTGAATATTTATTTAAGATTTGGCCCAAATAAGGACTGTTCAAATCAAATGGTATCCCAAAATAAGATGTTAAATTGACTAATATGACCCAAATAATCAAATTTAATGACATCTGAGGGTACTTAATTGGCAATGAGTTTAATATATATTTGTAATTTTTAGTTATTTCTCACCATCAGCCATTGCGGAAAACGCATGTTACACTCCAGGAATTATAAGGTTCTCCAGTAATCGCCATCAGTGGCCGTTTTATGCTCTTACCAGATCCCTGTGACCTGAAATAACTTGCCCCTTTCTGTGGGTTTCTGGTTTTCATCTTTGACGAAACCCCTGATTCCAATATGACTCTATATAACAAGATACGGATGAGACAAACACTATTAAAAATATTAGCTTTTATTACCGTAAAGACTTTATCCCTTGCCAGGAGGAAATTAAATATAAGCTAGGAATAGTTAATATATATATTATAATATATATATATATTAAATATATATAATATATATATATTATAATATATATTAATATATAATATAAATATTATTAACTATATTATATATATATAATTATATAATATATTATGTAATTTAATATTATTGTTGATGGCAGCAGAATGTCTTTTTTTTTCGCATCCGCGATGCGATACGATGTTTTGGAATTAATATCCGTGGATGCCCGGATTGCGAGGAATGTTTGAATCTTTATATCCATGGAGCGGATGCTGGATGCCGGCAATGCAGATTTTCATATATATTTATATATCTATATATATAATATATATATAAATTCATATATTATATATACCTATATATATATATATTATAAATATATTTATAAATATATATATATATATATATAATATATATATATAGTATATATAATATATATATATATATATATACTAAGATATATAATATATCTATATATATATAATCATAACTATATATATATATATATAATATATTCCAATATATATATATATATATATATATTATATATCTATAGAACGCCTCGTGGCGCAGGAGGTTGAGTTGCCGCCTCTCATACGAGAGGACGCTGGTTCAATCAATCCTCCGCGTAGCAGTTGGCGTTTTATCTACCTGGGGGCAAGAATTAAAAACTAGACTGCGAACATGTTGATGGCACTGGTTTGGGATAGCCGGCCTTAAGTTCGATTTCCTGTGGTCCCCTCGTGTTTACCCCCCTGCATAGGGGATAAAGCACGTTTAATAAGTAGTTATATATATATATATATTAGTCTATCTATATATACTAATATATACTATATTATATATATATTATATATATATATATATATAATATATATATATATATATTATATATATGTGAGTTTAAGCCACAATCTATTAATATAATTGTTACCAAAGTGCGGGACGGGAATCTAACTCAAATGCACCCCACCAATCTCTTTCCCCAACCCCGCCCTTAATGAAAGAGATTTTACAATGGATATTGTTTTTTGCACTAGTATTGAATCAATATAAGAAGGTGTGCTTAGAAACATAATTTTTCTGCTTTCTGCCTGAGAGCGTTTCTTTTTCATCATATATTGCCCAGCCACTTGCTTCACGCTCTCAACCTTGGAACACTAGTGGCGAAGGACAGGCCAAGTATTTCCTTGCAAATTTAATTAAGCGTGGGTAAACATTTTGCTTAAACTTTCCACCAACTGACTAGGATTATCATTTGTATCTAGTCGTTTCCCTTGGTGACATAGTTTTTCTAATCATTTTTTGCACTACAACTTTTCGTAATGCGAGTGTTTTTTCATCACTACTGGACTGTAGAAATTCCTTCAGTGAATCTGTTATTGATTTTCTTGTAGAAGGTGTGCTGGTTCTGTAGATTTCGTTTTTTTTTCCTCCTTTAATGGATGGCGAATTATTAGACTGTTCGATTGAATGTTTCAACTGAGCCACTACAAAGTGACGATTCCCTAACTTGTTCCTAATATGTGTTACAAACAAAACTTGCCTTTATAACAGGGCATCTAAAGTACGTTTGCCAATAGTAGAAGGTTTTATGATTCATGCTGTGAAATCAATCATCCATCATTACACAGTATAACCCCCCCCCCCTCGAGTCCCATGTCGTCGTATTTAAGTTTGCGTTCAGATTCATCTAAGTTTATTTTTAAAAATTCTTTATCAAATCTCGAAAAAATATCCGCGCAACATCCTCAGGCAAAGCGCGCATGCGGATGCGGATGCGGATCTTTAATATGTGCGGATGCAGATGTTACCTCAATCACTAATATATATATATATAATATATATCTATATATATATATATAATATATATATATATATATATATATATATATATATATATATATTATATATATATATAATATATAATAAAATATTATATATAAATATATATATATATATATATTAAAAATTATATATATATATAATATTAACTATTATTATATATATACTATATATATATATATAAATATATAATAATATATATATATATATATATACTATATTAATATATATATATATATAATTATATATATATATATCCGCAGGTGGTGTATCGATTCTTCGTAGTGAATAGCTATAAATAGTCCTTGGTTGAAAAAACCTAGAATATAGCATAAGTGCAAGAAATCTCTTGTCATAAGAGAGATCTTGTGCAATCCTTGTAAATTTGCATTTGTCACATATGAAAATCTTTTAATCTTCTTTCCTATCCCTCATGTTTTAGAATTATCTTCTCTCTTCTTCTCTCTCTCTCTCTCCTCTCTCTTTCTCGCTCCCAATCATTCTCTTGTACTATTTATCTAAACACTTTCTCTCCTTTCCATTCTCTCTCTCTCTCGTCTCTCTCTCTCTCTCTTCCTCTCGCTCTCTTTCTCCCTTCTCTCTCCTCTCTCTCTTCTCTCTCCTCTCTTTTGTTTTTTTTTGAAGTTCCCATCCATCAGTCCCTTTAAGTAATTGTACCTACTTCCCCTCTTGTAAAAGAGGATATCCTCCCTTTTTCCCGTCACATCCCCTTGGGAGAGAGACGAGAGAGAGGAGAGAGAGAAGAAGAGAGAGAAGAGAGAGAGAGAGAGAGAGAGGCGTTATAAACTTACAAGCATAGTGACCATATGCAATATAGGTTCGTATATTTAATCAAGGTGGCAGTTACTATAATAACCTGCTGGGTATTTCTTTATATGATTTCCATCCAAAACCTTTCATTTTAGACAAAAACCTGATTTTGGGGACCCTCCTAATCATATGGGGCCTTACCACGTCTGATTCCTCCTGGAATCCTTCGTCTTCCTCTTTAGCTTCCCCTGTTGAGCCCAGAGAGTGTTTCTTCTTTTTCGCCTTTTTTTCTTTTGTGATATCCCACTTTGGGATTTCAAAAGCACGCCATAGGGCGTTTGAATCCTAAAAAATGGGTTCTATGTATACGAAAACATTATATTCAAACAATACATGTTCATATTATATGAGTATGTTCTAGATCCTGTCCTGCCAGATCGGCCACTGGGATTCGGTTCGTGCAAACAACGAGATTCGGTCCCTGTATGTTTAGGGTGCTGTCGGTGCGGTTGAAGGAATCATTTTCAATGCTCATTAATAATACTTCACACATTGTTGTTTTAATTTTTTTTTAAATTTTTAAATGTTTTTATTATTTAATTTAAATCAAAAGAAAATATTTATTTTATTTAATTATTATTTATTTATTTAACTTTTTATTTGTTTGCCTATTTATTTATTAACTAAATTCTTTCATTATTTATTATTTAATTTAGCTTATTAATCCTTATTTTCAAACTTTTAGTTCACCCATTAATTATTCTATTTCATCTAATATATACCTTAAATAGATATATATTATATATATATTTTAAAATATTTTAATATCCCAAAAGATATTTATCTAATAAACGAAATTTGAAAAATGTATGCCTATATATATAAAATATTTATAAGATACCTATATCTATATATGCTATGATTACATCTCTAATATATTTTTCACACACAGTCAGATAAAGATACTGTCGATATTTATATATATATATATATATATATATATATATATACTACTAATATAATAATACTACATCTAAATATATAATATAATATACACATAATAATTCGTCACATCACTAATATATACTATATATATAAATATTTATATAATATACTTATATATATATATAATATATATTATATATATAATACATATAATATATATATCAATATAATATATAATATAAAATATATATATATAGTTTATACTTTTATTAGTACTACAATCTAATGTTAGTCATACTCACTATCATATATATATATATTTTATAACTATATACCTATATAATATATATACTATCAACTACTGTACTATCATTATATTCTACACCACATATATATATATATATCTAATATACTAATATATATTATATATATATATCAAATTTATAATATTAAATATATATAATATATATCTATATTATAATATATATATATATATACATAAACCTATAATTATATATATATTTATCCATATATATATATAATATATAAATAATATATATACTATATTATTCACTTACACTATTGAAGACAAGGCCAGGTTAATTCTTACCTTCTTCATTATATGTTGCTTTCTTTTAACAACATATATAGTATATAATATATATATAGCATATATATATATTACTACTATCCTGTTTCATTCTATTTTTAGTAGTCACTAGATCTATCACCTCGCTAACCTAGATATATAATATTATATATATATTTTTGAGTATATAATGTTATGAGTAGACCTATATTCCATTTTTTTTTTTATATACTTCATTATATACTATATACTTATATATATATTATTCATCTTTTATTCCATATCATACTGGTTAATAATTATTATATAACTATGGCGTATATATATATATATATAACTTATATTCATGCTAATTATTATACTACCATAACTTATATGAGATCTAAGTTAGGATGTAATCTATATGATACTTATCATAGACTATATACTTATGATATATATAATACATTAATATTAATTATCTTATATATAAATATAATATATATAACATTATATATATATATAATATATAGCTATTAGATAATATATATAATATATATATTATATAATATATGTTACTATTAGTATTATTGCAGGTAGAATATACTTGGGCTATATGAGGTATATATTATACATATTATATATTATTATTATATTGTATATAATATTATATTACTTATATAATATATAATATATATTATATACATATATATCTCCTAGTATATATTTAATTTAATATAACTAATATA
>JABUQX010079154.1:22500-30036 GCA_015478945.1 Trachelipus rathkii | reverse complement strand
TTTATTATTATTATTATATATTATTATTATGATTATATTATTATTATATGTATATTATTAATGGATTATTATTATTATTATTATTAGTTATATTAGTAGTAGTAGTAGTAGTAGTAGTAGTTAGTAGTAGTAGTATTTTACTTGATTCCCTTCACTGTCTCGAAGGTAAAAAAGGTAATCGGCGGATTAAAAAACAAAAAATGTGATGTTTATTCTATATCCTCAATCACATCCTCAAACTCGCTGCTCTGACATAATTGCCACCCCTTTAAAACACTTGTTCAGTGAATCATTTTTGACAGGAATTTCCCAAATATATTCAAGACAGCAAAAGTGTTCCATATACCTAAAAAAGGAGACCTTTGCTTAGCAAAAAACTACAGACCAATAGCTATCACAAACACGATTAGTAAATATTGTGGAGAAAATAGTTTTCAGATCAGTAAAGAATATTTATAGTCGAACAAACATTCTCGAGTTTATTCACAATTTTTGCATTTAGAATTAGGACGCTCAACTGCTGATCCCCTCATTTGCTTAACCGAAAAACTACAGAAATTAATTTAGAAAATAAAGACTCCTCCCGGCTATTATTATTAGGTTTCACAAAAGCTTTTGACATGATTATTCATTTGATCATACTACTAATAAATACATAGACAAGAAATGGGTTTTTGAGGGGACAAACTACAATGGTTTAAAAAAGTACTAAAGAAGATCTCTAATATCGTTAAAACTAAATGAAACTAGATCTAGTCCACACTTCATAACATCATTACCGTCGTACCCCAGGGCTTCAATCATTAGGACCGTTCTATTACTCTATATACAAATGACTGTTCACACTACTCAGATCGCTTTTTTCAGTCTCAGTTTTCTGACGATACCTCCATTATTATAAATGACAAGATGCGAGATCATCTCGTAAGCAGTAGTCACATATAACAAAAATAATTGAAGATGATAGATGCTAATGAAAGCTTAACTTTAAATTTCTGCTATAAACATCCTACATTATTTTTAGCAACAAACAATTAACGGATTTAACATATTAAAATTAACAATTGTTAGAATTGAGATAGGCTACAAATTGATAAAATACTGGAATAATTATCGATGAAATAAGCTGACATTTTATTATAGTAAACATATTAAACAACCTAGTTAGCAGACATACTAGATACCTGTATCTCGACAGTCTGCTATCTAGGTTGTTAATATGTTTCTTTAAATGTCAGCTTTTCGATCGATATTATTCCCAGTATCTTAGCATTTGTAGCCCTATTCAATTCTACATTGTTAATTTTAAATATTTAAGATGCCGTTAATTGGTTTGTTGCCTAAAATTAATGTAGAGGTTTTATTTAAATTTTAAAGTTTGCTTATTAGCATCCATCCATTTCATATTTTTGTTTATAGTGACTACTGCTTTTACGAGATAGAGACTCGGCATCTTGGTCATTTATTAATATGGAGGTATCGCAGAAAATGAGACTGAAAAAGCGTCATTGGAGTATTGTAACAGATATTCATTTGTATATTAGAACAATTAGACGTCCAAGATTGGTATGCCTTGGTGTACGCCGGTTGATGTTTGAAGTTGACTGAATTAGTTTCATTTAGTTTTTACGATTTGAGATCTTCGCCTTAAGTAGCTTTTAAACCAGTTGTAAGTGTTGTCCCCTCAAAACCATTTTGTCATTAACCTTAGTCGAGTATGTCTATGATCAATTCATGTCAAAGCTTTTTGTGAATCTAATAATAAATATGCAGGGAGAGTCTTATTATTTTCTGAGATGTTCTGTAAGAGTTTTTTCGGTTAAGGCAAATGAGGGGGTGGATCAGCAGTTGAGGTCCTTTTCTAAATGCAAATTGTGAATAACTGAGAATGTGTTCGATATCTAATAATATCTGTTAAACTGATTGGAAAACTATTTTCTCAAATTATTTTACTAAATCGTTGTTTTGTGATAGCTATTGGTCTGTAGTTTTTTGCTAGGCAAAGGTCTCCTTTTTAGGTATATGGATCATTTTGCTGTCATTGAATATATTGGGAAATTTCCTGTCAAAAATGATCATTGAACAAGTGTTTAAAGGCGGTGGCTATTATTGATGTCGGCAGCGAGTTTGAGGATGTGATTGAGGATAGAATAACATTCAATTTTTGTTTTTTAATCCGGCGATAACCTTCTTTACCTCCGAGACAGTGATGGGTAATAAAGTAAAAATTACTACTTACTACTACTGACTACTACTACTACACTACTATCTAAGTAATAATAATAATATAATAATAAATAATAATAATTAATTAATAGATAATAATAATAAAATAATAATAATAATAAAATAATATAATAATAATAATAATAATAATATAATAATAATAACTAATAATAATAATAATAATAATATATAATAATAATAGTATAGGTAATAGTTAATTCAATGAAAACTTGAAAAGTATTTTTTGAATGGAATGAGAGAATGTTTCTGGTCCCGTAACGTTTCTTAGGTCAAGTGGCTGTTCCTCATATATGTTAAAATATTTAGACCAGTGACTTAAATTGTAAGGTTTTCCAAGTTTGCAGATGATGAACAATTGGCTACCTCAGTGTAGGGAATAATGATGGGTATGTGGTATGAAGATTTAAAAGATCGAAGAGGGAGCTGTAATCGTTGATGGGATGACCAGGTTCATTCCTTCTCGACTAAATCTTTCGCTCCTCATAATCCATGGGTCGATTGTATAGCGTTTGAAGAAGAAAGTGCCAATATCGGTGGTGGAAGAATTCTCTTTATTCCTACACCCTTCGCTAACTTTTCATCTCAGCTAGAAATCGTTTCAGGGATACTCTTCGACGAGCAACTTCTGTAAATCTGCCTTTCCTCCTCTTATTCGATCTAAGGATTCTGTTGCTAATTCTCCAACTGGAAAGCAATCTCTTCGGTCTCCTATTTTCCTCTGACTCAAACCCTGACGATTTTGGCATATTCCTCTTCTACCCTTCTCCTCTCAGGTTCCTATGCCTTTACCTGTCATTTCATTGGATCTGTGCAAGGGCCCTTGAAATCTATTGAAAGTTAGGAAGGTGGGTGGCCCGGATGGCTCCTCCCGAGTTTGGAAGGAAGTTGTGTTCCATTGCTAATCCCCGCCCCTCGTGAACTATACTCTCCGATATGTCTCAATACTGCACTTCCCTCAGTGTTGGGAAGCTCGCCACATGTCCAACCTATTACGAAAAAAGGAAGCCGCCCGATCCAGCAAACATCACCCTATAGCTCTCACTGTATTCTATCTAAGATCTTTGAAACCCCTCTCAACTCTCACTTCTTAATCCTCTGGAAACATCATTCCGATCTAGTTACGGCTTTGCGGCGCCTCGAGGCCTGACTGGCGATATCTTTCCTATTTAATCCGATCTTATGGTATTTTCGGCTTTAGGAACTCGGGGAGACTGGGCGTGGTACGTGGCTTTACATATACAAAAGCATTTGACCGAGGTATGGACGGCACTGCTCTCCTCCAAGCTCCCCTCCTTTGGATTCCTCCGCTCCTTTGGCTTACCTATGTCTAGCTTATTTCAAATTGCTCAATTGTCGGCTGTATTTGATAGGGCGATCTTCTCATTTTCTTTGTCAATAGTGGTGTTCCTTCAGGGTTCTGTCTTATCTCCAACTTTTATTCCACTTTTAATAATCTTCTCACTTGCACCTCTAACTCTATCCTACTCTATGCCGATGACTCGACCTTCATTCTTCAACTCGTATCAATTCTGCTCCCTCTTTTACTTCTATAGCTGATTCTCGTCTTAATCTTTCCGATTTTATTATCGCTGATCTGGATAGAATTTCCGGATGGGGTGTCTCAACCTTGTGAAATTCAATTCTTTAAAACCCCCAATCTTCTACAAAAAACCCTTTTTCTTTCACACACATTTCTAAACTTTCCCATCTTCTTTGGACGTGCTCTCACCTCTCCGGTTGACCAATATAAAACACGCCTAGCCTTACATAAACAAAATAAATGTTCTTGAACTCGGCATCACAACGGGTAGGAGGCTTCAAAGAAACTGAAGTCTGTATTAGACTGCGGGAAAATTTTTCTCTTCTCAGTTGCTACATCTATACAAGGGTGTCATCCACCCATGTATGGAGTACTGCTCTCATTTCTGGGGGGGGGGCTCTGGTTTCACCCGTCTTTTTGGACATTGTTCGATCAAATGTCAAAAGGCTTATAAACTGTTCTTGGCCCAAACCTTTAGTCCCCCAGGCTTTTTTTTTAGCTTCACCCCTATCTTTGTGGCGATTGTTGGTGCTTTATCTCTAACTTATAGGTACCGCAGCGGCAGGGTGCTCGAGGGAATTATCCACTCGCGTACCACCACCCTATTACGACGCCCTCGTTGCCACACAGGTCTGTATCTGCCACGGTTTGTGTTGACATTGGTAATCCCAGGCTACTTCACTGCTTGGTTACTTCCTTCTGTGGGGCGCACGCTCTGTAGGTTCTTGTGGAAGTTCTCTTCTCATCTTCTGTATTTTCCTGCTGAACTTTTAATCTGCCTTCAAACTTTAAAGCCTGCGTCTCGCTCATAATTGATAATTGCGCTAGAGAGCGTTGACGTTTTTGAGCGTTACTACATCCCCTCCTTGATAGGGTTCTGCCCGTGAGTGGTGGTGACAAACTGTAAAAAAAATCCTTGATCAATTGGGTGGGAAGATATGTGGCAAATAAACTGAGTATCCTACTCACCCAATCCAAAACATCATTCAGATTATCCCAGAAAATCGCTCTCTCTTCAACATTACCCTCAGATGGACCATATGTAGCAACCACACAAATTTTGACCCTTTCAAACTTGAATTTAACCTTTAGAATTCTAGTATTCACACCACACAAAATCATCATAGCTCCTACCACAAATCACTCATCAGAATTGCAAATCGTTCTATCCCCCTCTCATTCATTTCCACACCAATACAAACGCATTTCACACCACACCACACCACTTATTTTCACCGTTTCCTTTCTCTTGTTTCAGTCATAGCGAGACAAATTCAAATTTGCCCTTTCTAAATACATCCATCCCTTCTCTCCTCTTCTCCTCAACATTATTCCTCCGACATTCCATGTACCAATACGATTCGTACATTTTCGCCGAAAGATATTTATTGCACATATTCTATGAGTTTCCTTTCTATGAGTTTCTATGAGTTTCCTTCTGCATAAATCATTTTAACACTTATAATACTCTTAAAGGCAAACATACTTTAGACACTACACAACTCAACATACTAAATATATATATAAAACAATTCATATACATAATAAAAAAGTATGAAACAAAACACCCACAAACTACCAACAACATACCCAACAACCCTAATACTCGTATCACAAACCAGTAAATAAAGTATGATTATTGTGTATGTGAAAGTATACATGAAAGGATGATCATATATGAAAGTGTGTGTGTATAATAAGGATAATTGAGGAAATAGTAAGTATCAAACAACACCATCCATACAATCATAAATACTCACAAATATAAAAAAGTTTGAATACTAGCTTCGCACCAAAAACTAAACTCAAGAAAATAATACTACTATAAAAAATCCCAAGAATAAAAAATTGCCAATACAACCAACTACAAGAATAGTCTCTGGAAAGAAGAAGAATTCCAATTCTAGTCGTAAAAAAGAAACGTGAATACTAAAACAATTGAAAGGTTCCTGAATGGAACGAAAGCTCTTGTCATTTAATATTTATTTTTACGTGTTATGTTACAATTCCAAATAATAAGAGAAAAATGTTTCTCATAGTTTTAAATACAGTGACCTTTTACCCGATAATTGATTTTTAATTCGAAATAATTATGTTAAATTATTAAAGTTAAGAATCGAGTTCTTCCAACTAGTTAAATCCTTGTTAAAAAACCGAAGGGTGATATAAATAACGTTTATAGCTAAAAAAATACCAGAAACAGTAGATTATCTTATGTAAAATAATTAAGCAATATATTTAAATTTATGTTTTATAAAAAGATGCAGACGGGTACTTAGGGGATAAAAAAAAAAAAAATGATGTTCAACTCTACCAGATCCAATTTAATGGAAGAGTAATATCAAAAGAAGTAGCAATTACAATTTCGTTAAAGAATGTCCTATGTGTAAATTATATGATATACCGAAAAATGATGTTTGCTGACGAAATAAACAAAATTAATATAAAAAAAAGAAAATAGATAATTGTAACCATTATCCAGCTTTTCACCGTAAACTCGAAAGAGAGATACTAAGAAGAAAACTTAAATATATTAAACAGTGAAATTAAGCGCTGTAGCATTGCAGCGATGAAGATGTTTACTCAAGATTTCCGTAATAAGTCTCACAGACAACATGGTTAATTTAAACTCGGACTCAACATCTTGGGAATTTTCCAATCTCCTTCAAATAGCACACCATAAAAAAGATCAAGTAACAAATAAGAGAAAAAGAAAAGTACTAAAGCATAAAAACTGGAACAATATTTCGCAATAGATGTATTGGTGCAAGTTTTCCAATGGCCTAATATTATAAATAATATGATCATCATATAACCTGTACATTTGACGATCCATTGTTCTAAGCTTACGACTTTCATTTGCAAGGTTGAACAACGCAGGACCCCATACTACAATGTCATAGAATGATTTCGAGTTCTGGTATCAGAAAAGAAGCACATAAGATATCAAATAACAGATTATTCAAGGGTATATTCACAACATATTTATACTACATAACAAAATAATGCACTTTCCATAAAATTCTACTCTGCCCTCAAAAAACTACAAAAGAACAAATATATAATTATAGCAAGATCAGACAAAGGAGCCAAAAGTCATTTAGTAATTGCTAAATACTACAGAGCTATTTACTGACAAAGTAACGCTCTACTGTCTGACAGCAATACTTACACACGCCTAAACAACAACCAGTTAAACAACTCCACTTCCTCTTTCAGCAAAAAACTAAAATCCATTTGCAAAGAACACTCCAACCTACACAACACCCTAAAAGCACAACTCTTCAATCTAGCCCAATTTTACTGTATATCGAAGACCCATAAACCTAATATCCCACTCCGTCCTATTATATCAAACACAAACTGCCCCACTTATAAACTTTCAGCTTGGCTCTCTAAACAATTAACACCACTTATCAATAACATTGCAAAAACACACATCAAAAACTCCACTGACTTCATACAAAAAATACAACATTTAAATCCTTGCACACAATTTCTATAGTTTTGATGTCACATCCCTCTTCACTTCCATACCTGTACACACAACATTAATTATGCTAGAAAAATACATTTCTGATAACAACATACAACTATCACTCCCCTTCCCCATCATATTAGATCTAATAAAATTATCACTAGAACATAGTTTGTTTCAATTCCAAGACAATTTCTACCTACAAAAACAAGGACTCAGCATGGGTTCCCCCCTGTCCCCTACACTTAGCAATTATATATGGAATTAACAG
>JABUQX010079154.1:0-17500 GCA_015478945.1 Trachelipus rathkii | reverse complement strand
CCAGGGACCCACCCAGAGGGGGGGTCCCGCCTGTAAAAAAGAAATTCATAAGAGAAATGGAGAAAGGAGTCTGAGTCGGAGTCAGAGAAGGAAGGAGTAGGAGAAGGAGTCTGAGTCTGAGGAGTCGGAGTTGACACTGGCACCAGTACCGGAACCGGTGCGGTGCTGAGTTAATAAATATTCGTTTAACCCATATTGGTATCAAAATATATGTTTATTAGATCGTAGATCTCGAATATGATAGTTTCAAGATCGTAGAGGGTGTCTGGGGACCCCCCGGAGGGGGCATCCCCAGAAGAAAAGCACAGAGTGCAAAAGAAGAAAGAGGAAGAAGGAGGAAGGACGAAGAATAAGGAGTCAGAAATGGTAAGATCCCCATATAAGATGGGTACCGAACCCCAAAATGGGGTTTTACTCATAAAATGGGTTTTACAATTAAAAATGGAATAAATTCAGCTATTAATAATAATTAAGTACTTACGTAATTATATGTCATGCAATATATATGAATCTTAACAACAAGAGAGTATTATTATAACGTCTTTCATTTTTGTTATAAGCGGCAACTAATATATTTCTTTTAAGTTGAAACATGTATATATTGTTTGCTATTTTTATTTTATAAGTTTCATTTTACATTTATACTTTGTGTTTAATTTTTTTATTTTAATTTTTACTATTTTCGAAGTTTTATTTTTTATTTATATTTTAATTTTATTTCTTAAAAACGTATTTTGCTTTAAAACTTTTCTATTTATTTATTTATTTATTTTAATTTTATTTATTTAAATTTATTTTTCAAACTTTATTTTTAAAAGTTTCATTTTACATTTGTCTCTTATTTTTTTATTTTAATTATTATTTATTTTAAATTTTTATTTATTTTTGTTAAAAAAATATTTTGTTTTAAAACTGTTTTTTTTATATTTTTTTATTTTTATTTATTTTTTGAGTATATTTATTTAAAAAATATATTTTTTCAAAACTTTTATTTAGTTTTTCTTATATTTGTTTAAAACATTTTGTTTTTACTAAATTTTTTATTCTTTCTTATGTTAATAACATAAAAAATGCATGTTTTACAGACCCTAAAGCAGTAAGTAAGTAAATAAGTAAATCAAACAACCCCTCCCACCTATCCATGATCTATTGATCTATTGATATATTGATTCAAATCATATTTTGTGTAACACAACACAAAACTTTTATTTAATTTTATTTTATGTTTAAAAAATATTCATATTTTCACTGAATTTTTTATTCTTTTTATGTTTATAACTTAAAAATTTTTCGCAGTAAATCAGTAAATCAAACCACCCATCCCACACCTCCTCCCACCCTCAATGATCTATTGATCTGTTGATTCAAGTCATATTTCAAGTATCATTTTCAATAAACATAACAAACATAACTTTTTTGAAAAAATTTCATAGTAAAATTATTTAACATAGCCTGTCACTAATATATGCTAACGTAACAAAGTTTTCACATCAATAAAGCTAACATATCATATCCTGAACTATGAATATAACGTACACGACAAACTACATCTTACGCACGAATAAGCAACATTAACAAGGTCCCTTCTTAACAACATTAAATAACTAACATTTGCATACAGAATGTAACCTATTCACACTTTATCAAACATATCTCTAACATATCATTGTTATTTTTACATTAGCATAGTAATTAACATTGCAATATTTAACAAAAATTTATCAAAATCTTACCAAATTATCATACTACCCAACTAATTATGCTAACGTAACACGTTTTCACATACAATAAAGCTACAATTATCCCAATCCTGCACTAAGAACTATAATGAACAACGACAAACCTAACATACTTACGCTCGAAGAAATGGCTTAACCATTAGCATTCCGTATTAACACAGATATATGTAATACATTGCATACAGAACCTATACCTATCTCACATTTTTTCAACCCTATTCTTAACATTATCATGTTTTATTTTACTTAGCAATAGTAATATTTAACAAAAATTATCATAACCTTACCTAATTATCATACAGACCAATGAATATATGCTAAGGTAACAAAGTTTTCAAATCAGAAATAAATTTAACATATCATAACTTGAACTAAGAATGATAATGTACAAAGCGACAAACCTAATCACACCTCCGTATGAATAAGCTACCAACATTTATCAAATTTCCCTTACTTTTATCAAAGGTAAGTAGCTAACAGTGCATACAAAAACCAATCTATCCCCACTTTTCCAACATATCATCAGCAGCTAAAGCAGTATTATCTAACAAAATCTTTTAACAAAGTATCCAATTTCTCAAGATACCAGCATCTTGAACTATGAATTGATCAACTATTCATCAAAATTCACGCATCATAAATATGACATCATTTTGAACTATGAATAAACGTAGACATTAGCAAACTTCTCGGTCAAACCTAACATTACTCAGCAAAACCTAACCTAACCCACGTTTCTAACACATCATCACCAGCTAACACAGTAATATCTTACAAAACTTATCATTTCTCTAACAAATCAGTGTTAATTTCACATTGGCATATTAATATTTAACAAAACGTAAGTAACTAACATTGACCGTAAAACTTAGCCTATCTCCCATTTTCTATCATATGTATGTCATATCGATCTTAATTTAATATTAACATAGTAATATTTGTCATATCATAACCTAACTAACATATTGAACAACGACTATATATGCTAACGTAACAAAGTTTTCACATTAATAAAGCTAACATTGCATAACCTGAACTAAGAATATAATGTACAACGACAAACCTAACATACCTTACGCACGAATGAACAGCAAACATTAACAAAGTTCCATACTTAACAACAGTAAAGTAACTAACATAGCATACAAAACTTACCAAGGCTTGAGGTTATACGACACAGATGTTCAGTTAGGCTTACCCGGTAGGCTTATCATTAGGGTTACTTTCATGTTTATACAAAAGCTTTCACGAATGCCCTCACTCATCAACATAACAATCTCAACCTTTACTATACATAACCGAACAATTTTCAGTGACGAGTCCTACTACTTGGAGATCACTCCCAGATAAATGCATGAAGAATCCTTTCGGGGTACCCCGAAGAAGGGTGTAAGCGATAAGGGCACAGCCCAAACGGCTGTGCCCTTATGTCTCCTCTTACATGGGTGGGATGGGTGGTTTGATTTACTGAATCACTGATTTACTGCTTTAGGGTTTGTAAAACATGCATTTTTTTTATGTTATAAACATAAGAAAAAATAAAAATTTTAGTACAAGCAAAATGTTTTAAACAAATAAAACAAAAAGTAAATAAAAGTTTAGAAAAAAATATATTTTTTAAATAAATATACTTAAAAAATAAATAAAAATAAAAAAATATAAAAAATAAGTTTTAAAACAAAATAATTTTTTAACAAAAATAAATAAAAATTTAAAATAAATAATAATTAAAATAAAAAAATTAAGCACAAAATATAAATGTAAAATGAAACTTTCAAAAAATAGTTTGAAAAATAAATTTAAATGGACCTGGGGGTCCCTGGACTCCGACTCCGAATCCGATTCCTCCCCCTCCCTACTCCTTCCTCCTCTATTCAGTCTCAAAATTTCATCCTTCTACGGGCATTTCCTATTTTTAGGGGCCAGCACCCCCCTCCGTGGGGGTGCACGGATACGTCATCACCTGGCGGGCGGCCAAATTTTAGGACTGTACAGTAGTAGGAGGGTCATTTTGGACAACTAGCTACGCCCCCTTTTTGACATATATATCATATAATATATATATATATTATATATAATATATAATTATATATTTATACATATTATATTATATATATATATAATATTATATATATATTAAATATATATATTAATATATCTATATATATTATATATATATATATATATATATATAGTATATATATATATATCATATATAAATATTATATATATATATAATATATATATACTATATATAATATTATATAATATATTATATATATATATATATAATATACATAATATATATATATATATATAATATATATATATAATACTATATATACGCAGAAAAAAATTTGATGAACTGTACACATTATTACAACGATACATCGACTGAATTTTTTAAATAATAGTGGTGATTTTCCTTTCGATTAATTTTTCATGTAAAAATCAACCAGAGCCCGTAGAGAAAGACGAAATTAAACATCGTATCGGGGGAAAAACATCAAATAAATTCGATTGGAATCATAAAAAATGATATATTCGATCATTCAGAATACTTGCAGGAACAAAAGCCCCTTTGGGTGCTAAACCCTTGAGTTCTATGTTCGAAGAAACATCCGAAAATCGTCTTCCAGACTTTAAATATCGGTCTAACCGGACCTTAATAAAACCGTAAACTTTGACATGAATCATCCTCTTGAAAATCCCGGCTGTTGCAAATGTTGCTTTGAACATTTGCTAACTTCCGTTGCAACTTCGCGGATCTCTCTTTATTCCTTCTATAACCCTTTACTATATATATATATTATATATATATATATATATATATATATATTATATATATATATATATTATATATATATATATATATACTATATATATATATATATATATATATATATATATATATATATATATATATATATATATAGGGTTGGAAAAAACCATGTTTAAAAAAAAAAAAAAAAAAAAAACTTTTTTAAAAAAACCAAATAAACCAATGTTTTTTTTTTGTTTTTTTTTGGGGATTTTTATGCGCATTTGGATGGTTTTAATGTAGTTTTTAATGGTTTTTATAGATTTTAAAGGCAAAAATTATAACTGGAAATGTTATGCCATGGTTTTATACATAATTATAAAGAAAATTCCTTAAATAAATTTCTTTAGATTCTTAAAATTCAAAATTTTGTTGATAACTGTAAACTGGTATAAAATTATTTTTATTTTTGAGTTTAGAATAAGACAAAGTAAAAAATAATAGGGTATATTATAATATTATAATCTGTATCTGAGCTAAGGTTATGCTATTATTTTGCAAAAAAAAAAAAAAAAAAAAAGCATAAAAAAAATTTTAGTCAAATTAACCTTTAATGATATACATATGAATTCTATTTACCTTATATTTGAATACTTAGGAATATATAATATATATATATATATATATACTTATATATATATATTATATATATATATATATATATATATATATATACTATATATGTATATAATATATATATAATATATATATATATATATAATTATGATATATATATATATTTATCTATATATATATTAATATATATTAATATATATATAATATATATATATATATATAATATATATATATATATTATATTATATATAATTTATATAATATATTATATATATATTATATATAACGTGTATATATATACTATATATATAATATAATAATAATAATATAGTTATAATTATATATAATTATATATATAATATATATCATTATATAATATATATTATATATATATAATATATATTATAGAGAGAGAGGAGAGAGAGAGAAGAGAGAGAGGAGAGAGAGAGAGAGAGAGAGGAGAGAGAGAGAGAGTGAGATGAGAGATTCATCATTAAAAGTCCAAACTGAAATTATCATAAGACTTTTCTGCAAAAAGACTGAATTTCCCTGCTTTGATCTGTTGCACACTATTGTCTAATGTTGCTGTGGCACAAGTCTGAAGTTGAAAAATACCTTTCAACATTAGCATTTGAAGAAGTTGCTGACAATATGCTTTTATTATTTTATATAAGACCTTCTCCTCTAATTTTTCTTTTGAGAGAATCTGAACCAAGATGAAGGAGTCACTGCTGACAACAGAGAATCAAAATAGGTAACTTTTATAAAATGGAGGATAATTTGATATATAAATTTATAACAAATTATATGATCTGATGAATACTCATTTTCTATAAATTCCATTGCTTTTGAATACTCAAATGCCTCAGGAAGTACTGCGGTCTGATATCTTGGTTAAAATCCTACGCCCCAATAAGTAAGCCTTCTGTTTACTGCCTGATGATATACCTCCTTTTCTGTACTTTTTGGCTAAATCTTGTTCTGTTGAGTGATGATTAAGCTGTTCTAAGCTCCAGTTCATAATTTTTCCAAAATATAACCGCAAATCACTTAGTTTACCAGTCTATTGCCTTCTGGCTTGGTTAATGCTGTGGCCACATACTCCTCACATGAGTTTTATTATAAAATTTTGAAATGTGGGATCGATGGGTAGAAAATGAATTCCAAGTGCTCGAAACAAGATTCATGTTTTAAACATGTTAAATTACAAATATATATATATATTATATATATATATATATATAGTAAATATAATATATATAATATATATATATATAATATTATATATATCTATATATATTATATATCATATAATAATATATATATATAATAATATTTTAATGATATATATATAATATCTCATTCTCACAATAATATACAGAATCAGGGAGAAATTTTTTATTGCTTCAGTTACTGCCTTCGATTGAACAAATTGAGAAAACCATAGTTCAACATGCTAAAGAAAATCCTTTAATAATATATTTTTTTTAAATATTTTAATGCATGGTTTTTTTATGGTTTTAACCATTGGTTTTTTTATGTGGTTTTAAACCAATGTTAAACCAAATGGTTTAAACCATCCACCCTACAACTATATATATATATATATATATTATAATATTATATATTATACTTATTATATATATATATATATATATATATATATATATATATATACTATATATATCATTATAATATATATATATAATATATATATATATAATATATATATATATATATACTTATATATAACTGTGTATATATATTATAAGTATTATATATATATATATATCTATATACTATATATATATATACTACATATATATATATATAATATATATCTATATATATATATATATAATATATATATACTAATTATTATAACTGATATATATATATATATATTATATTATATATATATATATATAATATATATATATTTTAAAATAAGTTTAAATGCAGTTTTCCCCTTACCTATATCATAATGTTGGTAACGTTGTTTCGCCTGTCACATCAAATGTGACACTTAGAGATGCAGAAGGCTACAATATAAACAATTTTATGCTCTTAAATTCTCACGCAAACGAGTCTCCGCATTTCAACTAAGCACGGAGATAAGTCATTCTTTAATTGATAAAATAGCGGTTTATGTAATGCGAAGATTCATTCTACTTTTTGTTTCAATTTTACATAATTTTTTGTATTTTTATTATGCAATATTTTCTTTATTTGACCAATTTTCAACCCAAAATTAGAATTCTTTAATCGAATATGAAATTTTTGAATAGATCACACTCGTTCTATAGCATGTTTACGTCGTGTAAGCATCTAGCGCACGAGTATACGGAGTCGCCGTTGAATATCATATATATATATATAATATATATACTTATATTATTATAATTTATTATATAAATTAGTATATATATATATATATTATTATATATATGTTAATATAATATATATAATATATATTATATATATAACTATAATAATTCAAAATATGCAATAAACTATTAACCAATATTCTTTTTTGTTGAAAGTAGCATCAATTATTAGTGCATTAAGCAGTATAGTACACTGGCAATCTGTATTATATTTGCAAAATTTGAGTCAGAAAAAATGTTTGAAAAATTCCTCCCTCTTCAAGTATATTTGAAAAATAATCTCCTAAAAATGTTTCGTTTTACTTTAACATCTCAACAGCAATTCCTAACTCACACAAAAAGGTGCAAAAGTTAAAAGTTTTTGTTCGGTTTATCCTGCATTTTGGTTGTTATCAATTTCTTAAATAAACTATATAAAATATACCAGGTTGTTGTTAGCTTATGCTTTCAATATAGGGCACTTTTTTTTATTAGAGAATAGCCAGAAAACCATTTAAATCATAAAAACCAAGAAAAAAAAAATTTTGTTTTTAGATTACTTAAGGAAAAAGGTTGGTAGGTAATCTTTATAAGTCAGATCTCTTATAATATGAAATTTGATCTGTGTGGTTATTCCTACGCTTGCAAGGTAATCGGAAATATGGAGTTATTTACACAACCTACTTCAAGAAGCATGAAATTGACTGGAAGGTTTAAGCAGATACTGCAGAGACCAGTCAAACAAGACCTAGATGACAGAATTGTTAAAACTATTCTGCAGTTTGTTCCAACAGACACATTTCTCCAAGAGAAGAGGTTACATATATATATAAATATTAATATATATATATATAACCATATTATATATATTTATTATATATATATATATATATTATATTTATATATATATATACTATAGTTATGATTTATTAAAATATTACTTATGAAATCCTTATTAATAGAAGAAATCATAGCTCTTTTATAAAGATTGGAAATTTAATATCAATATATATCAAAGAATTTATTAAGGATTATTAGCAGGATATATTATGACCAATCTTGGTCCCTTTCAGCTGCTAATGTTATATAAAACTAATTAAATATATATAAATACATAAACTAAATTTAAGAATTTCAAAAAGTTTGGTTTTTAATTTTTTTGGAAAAGATGAGGAGTTTAAGAAAATGTTTGTTAATATGGGAATCTATGTTGTAGCCATTTCTTTGTTATATTTATATTTAGTGAAATTGTTTATGCAAAAGGATTTTGGTAAATTTTCTCAGGTGTAAATTTTCAATGTTATTAATGGGTGTCATGTGGCTCTATGTTGATAGTATGTGTTGTGGGTAATTTCTTATGTAAGGTGAGGGGAAGAGTTGATGATTATCTTCGAAGTAGATCATTATTTGTGTTTGTAATTACAGCGGTGAAGTCATGTGTTTTCCTCCAATGTATTGCTGTTAACAGTGGGCACTATGGTAGTTTGTAAACACATTGAGAAGTCAAGGTGTTGGGTATGAGATTTTGGTTTAAAATTTTTTGGGACAGGGAAAGAAGAATTGAAGATGAAGGTAAGGAATAGTTTTAGGAAGGGAATTCTTTGCAAAAATCTGTGAGAAGACAGGTTAAAGGAAAGTAGTAATATTGTGTATTATCACGAGAGGTTGGAAGGATAAAGTCTGCTTTGCCCTTACGGAGAGCATTGGTGAAAATGTGTTCAGGATAGGATAGTTTACGAAAGGTATTGAAGAATTAATTAAATTCATTTTGGAGGAGGGGGAGAACAATCCTTAAAGCTCTTAGGAATAAAGAGGATAAGGTACAATTTTTAGTGTTAATGGGAAGAAAACCAGTGTATAAAGGAAGGGTTAAGAAGTGGTTTTCCTATGACCTGTATTGTACTGTTTATGGTGGTCCGACCTATAAAAAGAGTGTCCTAAAAAGGGTTAAGGTTGGTTGTAGTTGCATGCTTCTTATTAAATGTAATTTTAGGGTGGATGTTATTAATGAAAGTGAGAATATCAATAGGTACAGCTACGAAAATATCATCCACATATCTGTACCAAAAAGAGTTGTTAAGAAGAAGGTCGGGGAGAATGTGATAGATTTCTAAAAGTTCCATGAAGATGTTGGCAAGGATAGGGGAAAGGGGAGATCCCATACTTAGATCATGGTTTTGTTTGAAAAAGTTGTTAAACTGAAAGTAATTGTGTTCAAGGGTTAATAGAATAAGTTGTTTGATGAGAGGAAAAGATTGTGAAAGAATGATGTTGTTTTCATTAATGAAACGATCTATGAGAGTGATGGTAAGAGGAACAGGTACAGAAGTAAAGAGTGATACTACATCGAAACTAAGAAGTTTGTGAGTAGTGGTGTTGATGTTTTCATTTTTAGAAATAAAATCTTCGGTGTTTGTAAATGGGAAGAGGAGATATGTCCTATGAGAGGTTTTAAAGAATTAGCTAGACATTTGGATAAATTATAAGTAGTTGAGTCAATGTTGGAAATGATCGGTCTAAGAGGTATATTTTGTTTATGTGTTTTGGGTATGCCGTAGGATTGAGAGAGTTTAGGGAGAGTGGGTTTAAGTTCATTGTGTAAAAGAGGGGAGTTAACAAGAATTTGTTTAAGTTTATTGTTAAAAAGAATTTGAGAATTTTTTAATGGATTTCTGGTAAGAGTGGAATAGGTGTTGTTATCATCTAAAAGGGTGTTACATTTGTTAGTGTAATCAAGAGCGTTAAGAGTTACTATATTATTCCCTTTGTCAGAGCGAGAGATCACAATATTGTTGTTTTTGAGAAGGGAGGAAAGAGCATTATAGAATTTTTTAGGACAAGTCTTAGAAGAAAGAGTATTAAGAAAGTTAGAGGTTAAAAAACCTTAAAGGAAGTGAAAGCTATATGAGTGTAAAGAATTAGCGTTTTTCCAAGTATCAAATCTAAAAAGAATTTTTTAAGTGGGTCAAATTGTTGTAGAGAGAACGAAAGACAATATCCTAATATTATTTTCTCATCATTGGTTAAAATATAGTCTGAGGGATTTATGATTTGATCCGCGGATCTTCAAATCTTCTTCCTTTCAAAAAAAAATTTAAACCAAAATCTCATATCAACACCTTTACTTCTCAATGTGCTTACAAAATACCTTGTGCCCACTGTAACAGCATATACATTGGAGAAATACATGATTTCACCCGCCGTAATTACCAACACAAATATGACCTACTTCAAAAAAATCCCAACTCTGCCCTCACCATACATAGATCTACCCACAACCAAACTATCAACATAGACCACATGATACCCATTATTAACATTGAAAACCTTCCCCTTAGAAGATTTACCGAATCCTTTAATTCCATTTGCATAAACAATTCCACTAATTATAATATACAAAGAAATGATTCACAAATAGATCCCATCATTGACAACATTCTTAACTCCTCACCTTTTTTCAAAATTGAAACCAAAATGTTTGTGATAATTATTAATTTATTTTTTATGTATTTTTATTATATTTAATTTACTAGTTTATATAACATAGCAGCTGAAAGAGGATAAGATTGGTCGACAATATTTCTGCCTTAAATATTCTTAATAAATTTCTTGTATATTTGATATTAACTTCACAACCTCTTGTAACAGAGTTCATCTAGTTTTCCTTCTATTATATAAGGATTTCATAAGTAATATTTTAATTAAGACATTACAATCTATTATTACTACTGACAACTTAAGTCTTTATACCGTTCATATATATATACTATATTATATATTATAGTAATATATATATATATATATATTAATATATATATATACTATATATACGCCTATATATATATATATTAATATAATATAATAAAATAAAAATTTAATATATATATATATACTATACAATATATATATATATATATACAATATTAATATATATATATATATAATATATATCATATAATATATATAGTAATTATATATATATATATATAATATATATATATTATATAGTATATATATATATCTATAGGTTTCTTTTGTGATTTCGCAAACCCTAATTTTTTGTAAGTTGGTATTACTATATAATATTGTGAAACAGAAAGAAAATATTTTCAAATTTCTCAAGCTCTTATGGTTCGCGAAAAGGAAGATGTAGTACACGGAAGAAAAGACATTAATTAGTTTTTTTTGAGCTTAAGCGCCTATTAGTTTATATTAATATGTTAGTCTTATTTAATACAGTTTATAGATTTCTTTTACTGCTTGTTCGATTTGTTTATGATAATGTATAAAGGGAAATTTAATCATAATTGATTTATTAAGAAAAAGTGAAAAGTGAAATGGATGCTAAAATTTTCAACAGTTTAACATTGAATAATAATAATAAATAATAATAATAATAATAATAATAAATAATAAATAATAATAATAAATATAATAAAATAATAATAATAATAATACATAATAATATATATCAATATAATAATAATAATAATAATAATAATGAATAATAAATAATAATAAATAATAATAAAAGATTAAAAAAAGTATAATAATAATAATAATAAAATAATAAAATAATAATAAAATAAATAATAATAATAATATATAATAATAATAATATAATAATAATATAATATAATATAATAATAATAATGGCACTACTCCTTTAAAAGGAAGTTACATAAAAGGACATGATATCGAAAATCGCCGACGCTCTCCTCGTGCAACCCTGCAATGTCACGTGTTAGCTAAAACTCCAAAAGAAAGAGCGCAAGAGTTGCCTAACGTGCATTGTTTAAATTTTTAATTTTAATTTTAATTTTTTATTTTATTTTTTTAAGGGGCTCGACCGACGGTGGGTTCGTCCCCCCGTCGTCCCCCGCTGAGGCCGAGAGACCCTGACTCTTTTCATCGTTTGCGATTTATCTTGGGTAATTCTTTAGTTAAAAAAAAAAATGTTTTTTGGGAACAGTGAAATTGACCTTGAAATAATCGAAAAAAATCGGTTACATCGTTCGTTCGATATATATCTGGGTTAATTTCCTTTTAAAGGACAAGTGTCTATATAATGAATAAATATATCAAACTAATTTAATAATAGCCAAGAAAAATTTAAAATCTTACAATATAAAGTAACTTTCACAAATATGTGTAAAAAAGTTTCTAAGAAAAGACACACACAGAAAATTCTTCATCTAAACTTCTCCTTCAGAAGAAAAATCATGTCCTCACTTCTCAGAAAAGGGTGTCCATAAGTCCGAAAAAACTCTCTAAAGTAGGGGGTTACAGCCATCCTGGAGGTTCAAAAGTAAGAGCGGTTGGACTTTCCTCTCAGAGTCGCTTCGTTGAATCTTTTTCCTTTGAAAGCTAAGAAGAAAAATATAATCCTGCTGAGATCATTTCTTCAGGACTTAAGAGCTTTGTTGAAGACTTGTATATTGGTGCAATATTTTCGCCTCCAAACTCGAGGCATCTTCAGGCAGAATATGAAATTAATTTGTGGAACGGCTATGATGATATTTGTTAATAGTTTCATAATATAAAACGATGTATAATAGCCAACAAAATTTAAAATTTAAACATATAAATGTCTTCACAAATGTGTCAAAAAAAGTTTAAAAGATAAAAAAGTACAACAGACCAGAAAATACTTCTTCTAAACTTCTCCAGAAGAAAATCATGTCCACTTCTCAGAAGGGTGTCCAAAAGTCCGAAAACTCTAAAGTAGGGGGCTTCACAGCCATCCTGGAGTTCAAAGGTAAGAGCGTCGACTTTCCTCTCAGAGTCGCTTCGTTGAATTCTTTTCCTTTGAAAGCAGAAGAAAGGTATTCCTGCTGAGATCATTTTCTTCAGGACTTAAGAGCTTTGTTGAAGACTTGTTATTGTTGCAATATTCGCCTCCGACTCGGGCAATCTTCAGGCAGAATGGAAATTAAATTTGTGGGAACGGCTATGATGAATATTTTGTTAATATTCCATTCACTAATTAGATGATGTCTAATAGCCAAAAAAAATTCTAAAATTTAACATATATAATGTAACTTCACAAATGTGTCAAAAATAAGTTCTAAAAAAAGACAACAACAGAATTCTTCATCTAAACTTCTTGCCAGAAGAAAAAGTCATGGTCCTCACTTCCTCAGAAGGGTGTCCATAAAGTCCGAAAAACTTCTAAAGTAGGGGGCTTACAGCCATCCTGGAGGTTCAAAGGTAAGAGCGTCGACTTTTCCTCTCAGAGTCGCTTCGTTGAATTCTTTTTTCCTTTGAAAGCCTAAGAAGAAAATTTATTCCGTGCTGAGATATCTTCCTTCAGGACTTCAAGTAGCTTGTTTGAAGACTTGTTATATGTGTTGCATATATTCGCCTCCGAACTCGAGGTCATCTTTCAGGCAGACAAATGAATATTAATTTGTGGGAATGGCTATGATGAATATTTTTTGTTAATAGTTCCATAATATAATAAAACGAATATTATAGCCATTACAAAAATTAAACCTACTTCCAATTATAATTTCTGTCTAAAAAGTTTAAAAAAGACACAAAGAAAATTCTTCAATAAACATCTCCAGAAGAAAAATCACGTGTCCACTTCTCAGAAAGGGTGTTCCATAAGTCCGAAAACTCTAAAGTAGGGGGCTTACAGCCATCTCTGGAGGCTCAACGGTCGAGCGTCGGATGTTCCTATCAGAGTCGCTTTCGTTGATATTCTTCTTCTTTGAAAGCTAGGGAAGAAAATTATTCCTGCTGAGATCATTTCTCCTTCAGGACTTAAAGAGCTTTGTTGAAGACTTGTATATTGTGCAATATTTCGCCTCCGAACTCAGGCATCTTCAGGCAGTAATTGAAATTAATTTGTGGGACGGCTATGATGAATATTTTTGTTAAGAGGGTTCCATAATAAAATACAAACGCATGTCATATAGCGTCAAAAAAATTTAAAATTAACATATAAAGTAACTTCACAAAATGTGGTCGAAAAAAGTCTAAAATGAAAGACCAACAGAAATTCTTCATCTAAAGCTTCTGAGCAGAGAAAAAAATCATGTCATTCTCCGAAAGGTGTCCATAAGTCAGAAACATCTCTAAAGTAGGGGGCTTCACAGCCATCCTGGAGCGTTCAAAAGGTAAGAGCGTCGGACTTCCTCTCAGAGTCGCTTCGTTGAATTCTTTTTCCTTGAACAAGCATGAGAAGAAAATTATTCCTGCTGAGATAATTCTTCAGGACTTAAGAGCTTTGTTGAAGATTGTATTTGTTGCAATATTTCGCCCTCCGAACTCGAGCACATCTTCAGGCGAATGAAGTTAATTTGTGGGACGGCTATGATTGAATATTTGTTAATAGTTCCATAATATATATAAACGATGTATAATAGCCAAAAAAATTAAAATGTAACATATATTAAGTAACTTCACAAATGTGTCTAAAAAGTTCTAAAAAAAGACACAACAGAAAATTCTTCATCTAAACTTCTCCAGAAGAAAAATCCTGTCCACTTCTCAGAAAGGGTGTCCATAAGTCCGAAAAACTCTAAGTAGGGGGCTTACAGCCATCCTGGAGGTTCAAAGGAAAGAGCGGTCGGACTTTCCTCTCAGGTCGCTTCGTTGATTCCTTTTTCCTTGAAACGCTAAGAAGAACAATTATTCCCTGCTGCAGATATTTCTTCAGGATCTAAGGCTTTGTTTGATAGACTTGTAAATTGTTGCATATTTCGCCTCCGAACTAGAGGCATCTTCAGGCAGAATGAATTACTTTGTGGAACGGCTAGGATGAATATTTGTTAATAGTTCTAATATAATAAAACGATGTATAATAGCCCAAAAAAATTAAAATTTAACATATAAAGTAACTTCACAATGTTTGTCAAAAAAGTTCTAAAAAAAGACACAAAAACAGAAAATTCTTCATCTAAACTTCTCCAGAAAAAAAAAATCATGTCCACTTCTCAGAAAGGGTGTCCATTGTTGCAATATTCGCCTCCGAACTCGAGGCGCATCTTCAGGCAGAAATGAAATTAATTTGTGCGGAACGGCTATGATGAATATTTCTGTTAATAGTTCATAATATAATAAAAGATGTATAAGTAGCCAAAAAAATTAAAATTTTTCAATCATATAAAGTAACTTCACAAAGTGTCAAAAAAGTTCTAAAAAAAGACACAACAGAAAATTCTTCATCTAAACTTCTCCAGAAGAAAAAAATCATGTCCACTTCTCAGAAAGGGTGTCCATTAGTCCGAAAAACTCTACAGTAGGGGGCTTACAAGCCTTCTGGAGGTTCAAAGGTAAGAGCGGTCGTAACTTTCCTCTACGAAGCTCGCTTCGTTGAATTTTTTCCTGTTGAAAGCTCAAGAAGAAAATTATTCCTCTTGAGATCATTCTTCAGGAACTTAATAGAAGCTTTGGTTGCCAAGACTTGTAATTTGTTGCAATAATTTTTCGCCTCCGAACTCGAGGCATTCAGGTCAGAAATGAAATTAATTTTTGGGAACGGCTATGATGATAATTTGTTAATAGTTCCAAAATTAAAATAACGATTATAATGCCCCAAAATATTAAAATTTGAACAATATAAGAGTAACTTCAACAAAGTGTTGTCAAAAATTCTAAAAAAGACACAACAAGAAAATTCTTCATCAAACTTCTCCAGAAGAAAAATTATGTCCACTTCTCAGAAAGGGTGTCCATAGTCGAAAAACTCTAAAGTAGTGGGCTTTACAGCCATCCTGGAGGTTTAAAGGTAAGAGCGAGCGTCGGACTTCCTCTCAGAGTCGCTTCGTTGAATTTTTTTTTTCCTTTGAAAGCTAAGAATGAAAATTATTCCTGCTGAAGATCATCTTTTTTCAAGGACTTAGAAAGCTTTGTGACAGACTTGTATTTGCGACGTATTTCGCCTCCGAACTCGAGCATCTTCAGGCAGAAATGAAATTAATTTCTGGGAACGGCTATGATGAATATTTTTGTTAATAGTTCCATAATATATTAAAACGATGTAAATATGCAAAAAAATTAAAATTTAACATATGAAAAGTAACCTTCCACATAATGTGAAAGTTCTGAGAGAAAAAGACACAACCAGAAAAATTCTTCATCTAACTTCTCAGGAAAAAATAATCATGTCCACTTCTCAGAAAGGGCGTTGTACATTGTTGCAATATTTCGCCTCCGAACTCGAGGCATCTTCGGGAAATGAAATTAATTTGTGTGAACGGCTAAGGATGAATATTTTGTTAAATAGTTTTCCATAATATATAAAACGAGTATAAATAGCCAAAAAAATAATTTAAAATTTAACTATAACAGTAACCTGTCAGCAAACTGTGTCCAAACAAGTTCTAAAAAGACACCAACGAGAAAAGAATTCTTACACTAAAGACTTCTCCAGAAGAAAAATCATGTCCACTTCTCAGAGAGGGTGTCCATAAGTCGAAAAACTCTATAAAAAAAGTAGGGGGCTTACAGTCATCCCTGGAGTTCAAAGGTAAGAGCGTCGGACTTTCCTCTCGGAGTCGCTTCGTGCAGTTCTTTTTCCTTTGAAACTAAGTAGAAAATTATTCCTGCTTGAGATCATTTCCCTTCAGGGATTAAAGAGGCTTTGGTTGAAGACTTGTATATGTTGCAATATTTCGTCTCCGAACTCGAGGCATCTTCAGGCAGAAATGAAATTATTTGTGGGAACGGCCTATGATGAATTTTTGTAATAGTTTCTCAAAATATAATGAAACGAATGTATAATAGCCCAAAAAAATTTAAAATTTAACATATTAGAAAGTAACTTCACAAATGTGTTCAAAAATTCTAAAAAAAACCAACTAGAAAATTCTTCATCTAATTTCTGTTCTCTGAAGAAAAATAATGTCCACTTCTCAGGAAAGGCTGTCCATAAATCCGACAAGAATCTCTATAAGTGGGGGTTACAGCCATCCCTGATGGTTCAAAGAAGAGAAGAGCGTGTCGGACTTTTTCCCTGCTCAGAGTCGCTTCGTTGAATTCTTTTTCCT
>JABUQX010079153.1:25000-37500 GCA_015478945.1 Trachelipus rathkii | reverse complement strand
TTTTTGCTTCGAAGAGAGAGAATTGTTATGTAACTGAAAAGGTAGAGCGATTTGTTCGCGTAGTGAGAGTTCAGAGTTCGATTCACATGAATAGGGGCAATGCCCGTGAAGTGCCAAGTTTTTTTATTTTAAAAGTTTGAGTTATTAAAGAAGTGGATTGGGCATAATAATCATTTCAGAACTTGTTTAATAAGGTGGCACATTATTAGGATTTTAATAAGTAAATTATTTTTTTTTTTTTAGAAGTTTTAGGAAAGTTATCAAGCTTTGTCCATATGTACAGCTCCGGCTCCGCATCTCCGGGAGGTGTTTAAGTTTGGTCTGACTAGGGTAAACATCTTGCTAGAGGTGATAAGTGGCAAACAAATTTCAATAGAAAAATGTGTAAGGCACTTTACAATTGGCATAAAAAAAAGGAATTTAAGTTTAACAAATTGAAAATATGTGGAGTCTGTTGATAAAGAAAAAAAATTGGTTTGGGAGTTGTTGTTAGTAGCGATTTGAAATTGATGGAGCAATGTTTGGAATCTAGAAATGGCAGGAATTATAAACAGCAATGTCGCTTACAACAAGAGTAAGAAAGTAATGATCAAGCCCTACTGTAACAGTTATGGTAGATCATTAATTGAATACTGTGCACAAGTTTGGACCCCTTACCAAAGTAAGTACATTAAGTAAAAACAAGATAGAGCTAAAAGGATGATTTGGGATTCTGTTATTCAAAGGTGTTATATGTTCTTGAAGGAAATGGTATATTTCCTGTGGAAATAGTAACTCTAGATGGAAAATGATTGAGGGTTCTGAGATATTTTCGTCTCTCATTTTTATTGAGGAGAGTAAGTTCCTCACACAAAATCATAGAAGAACTAAAGATTACAATAGGTACATTATAAAAAGAAGGCATTATGGTCGGATTTGAGAAAATTCTTCATCAGCAAACCTAGTAGTTAAAGTTAGGGTTGGTTTTGCCTCAGGGTGTGATAGCTGGTAGTATACTTGCAATTTTTAATAACAGTTTGTGTATTGGGTATTTAACTATTATATATAGTTAATATTAATTGTTGTTGTTTTATTCTATATTTCTGTTTCAACGGAGCCTTGTCATGAACAGTGGTGGTTTTGTCGTAACATAGAACATATATGTAAAAATTGCGTTCTTGATTTACTGATTTAATGGAGTTGAATTGACGACTATGGTAGGATATATTGTACACAGAATTTTTTCAGTATTATATATTTAATAATTTTATTTGCATTGACTAAATAAGTTATTTTCGTTGTAAAAAAAATTATTCAAAAAAGTCGTTAACTTCTTTATTGATGATTATATATATATATATATATATATATATATATATATATATATATATATATATATATATATATATATATATATATATATATATTATATATATATATATATATATATATATATATACTATATTATATATGGGGAATGAAAGAAATGGAGATTATTATTAAAAAAAATTGAGTATATAATGTACGTTCTGCATGTCGTAAAAGGCGACCAAAAAGACAATGGTAGCTGGGTTGGTGTCTCGCTACCACTTATTTATTCCCTAGGAATGCTCATGCATGCCTCGGACCTGGTCGTGATCGTCGTAAACGACCTTGTATCTATCTCTGTGAAATGTTTGGAAACATGGAATGTTAGAGAAATAAGAGAAGAGGAGAAGAATGGGGGTGGGGAAGGTGATGGATATATTTAGAAAGTGTAAATTTGATCTGTTTGCTGTGACAAACAAAGATGAAAGAAAGTGGTGTGGTGTGGTGTGAAATGTGTGTGTGCTGGAGTGGAGAGGAATGAGAGGGGGGAAGAGAAAGAGTTGCAATTCTGATGAGTGGATACAGAGCTATGGTGGATTTTGTTTGTGGGAGAACTAGAATACTAATGGTTAAATTTTAGTTTGAGAAAGTTAAGGTATGTGTGGTTGTAGCATATGGTCCATCTGAGGGGGATGAGCAGGAGAGAGAGATTTTCTGAAACTATCTGAATGGTGTTTTGGATGGGGTGAGTGGAGGCTTCAAAAAAAGTGTTGGGTAACTTGATTGGGTGGATAGGTGATCAAAAGAGGGATTGTATAACAATTGCCTTTGGCGTGTCGGGAGAAAATGAGAATGGTAGGAAGATGATTGATTTCTGTGAGGAGAGAGATAAGTGTGTGTAAGTAATACATTCTTCGACAAGTCTACCCATAAGTATACAAGAGTTGGTGTAGGAAGGAATGTTGTCGGAAGTAAGAGTATGATTTATTTTGTGTTTAGGAAGGTGTTGAAGTATGTGATTGTTGTTAAAGCAGTATGGGGGTTGGGAATAGCAACTCCAGATCATTATGTTCTTTTGTGTAAAATTAAGTTGGGGGGGGGGCGAGGGTGGAGAGGAAAGGAAGTAGGGGAGTATTAAGAGTGAGAAATTAAATGAACAGGGTTATAATAAAAAGCATTTGAGAGCACTTGCAAATAAGTGTATTGAATGTGAACAAGATGAAGGATGAGTTTGTTAGTAGTGCAAGTGAAGTATGTGGGTATGCTAAAGTTAGAAGTAAAATCGTCATTTGTGAATGGAGGAATGAAGAGGTGATGTAAGCAGTGAAAAAGATAGCTGTTTGAATGTACTAAAAGCCAAGAAGAGGATTCGAAAGAAAGATGTATGTGGAATTGTAGAGGGAGGAAAAGAGTAAGACTAAAAGTTGCATAGGTAGAGGAGGTAAATAGACAAGTTTTGAAAAGAGGATGAATGGGGACCTACAAGGGAGTAGAAAGCTGTTCTGGAAGGAAGTACGAAAAGATAAGAGAGCAAGTGGAATCTTTATAGAATAAAGAATAGGGATGGTGCTTTTCTGACTGATGAGATGGAAATGAGGAGTGTGTGAAGAGATCATTTCGAAAATTTGCATAACATTAGCAGTGTTGAAGAGGTGATAGTGAATGTATGTGGGTTTGATGATGTTAGAAAAAGTAGGTATTTTCGGGTGGATGTAATAGGTAGAGTGAGAAATTTGAAGAATGATAAATCAGCATGTATAGATGGAATTACTATTGAAAAAATCAAGAATGAAGGGGAAATTGTCATTGACTGTATATGTAACAAGCGTTTGTGAACGTGCGGCTTCGAAGAACGAGTCTAAGAGTAAGGGTGATAAGGAAAACTTTAGAAACTACAGAGGAATTACTTCATTGAGTGTTGTGAGCAAGATATGTGTTGTTTATATGGTTAAAAGAGTACGTCGAGTGACTGAGGGGTGGTTGCTTGTTGAAGAAGAGCAAGGTGCATTTAGAAGTGGTAGAGGATGTGTAGATTAAATTGAAGCAAGTGGAAGGAAAGAAAAGGAGGAAACTAACTTATTTAGATTTTATGGACTTTTAACAGGCATATAGGAAAGCTTGTGACAGCCGACAGGTGTTAATGATACGAATGAAATTAAAAGTACGTATGTTGATAGTGAAGAGGTTGTATAGGAATAAATTAAGTGGAGGGTGTATGGGTTTATATTAATTAATAGTGGAGTTAGGCAGGGGTATATTATGTCTCCTTGGCTCTTTAATTTCTATATGGATGGGGTGATTAAAGAAATTTAGGGCAAGTGTTGGAGGGGAGGGTTTTAGGCTGATAGAGAATGGTTGAGAGTTGAGGGTACCTTGCTTAATGATTTGTTTTTGTATATTGAAACTGAAAAGAAAGTTTGTGAAGACAGGTAGAAGAGTTTGGCTGTGTATGTAAAATGGGTTATATATATATATATATATATATATATTATATATAATATATTTACTATATTAAAAATTTATTTATAGTATTATATATATATATATTAAGTATATAATATATATATATATATTTATATATTATATATATATATATATAGTATATTAGTATATATATATATATATATAATTCTATATATTATATATTATATATATATATATTATATAGTATATACTATTTATATATATATATATATATTACTATATACTATATATATATATATAATATATAAATTATAGTATATATATATATATATAAGTATAATATAATATATATATTATTTTTATATATATATTATATATATTATAAAGCTATATATTATATACTAGTATATTATAAGTATATCTATATATATATAATAATCATAATATATATATAACATATATAAATAATCAGTGATGGGCGAATCCGGCGGCTTTTGGATTCGAATCCGAATCCGAATCGGTGTGTGTGGAAAATGTTCGAATCCGAATCCGATAATCCGAATCCAGCATCTTCGGAGTTCGCAATCCGATCCGAATACGTCTGAATCCGAATCCATGTAAAAAGCCTGAATCCGAATCCGAATCCATGTAAAAGCTTGATGCCGAATCCGAATCCGAATCCGCGTATTTGAATCCGAATCCGGATTCGAATCCTTCAAATGATTTTTTACAAAATTAAATACACCAACCAAAATATGGACATTCTTTTCAAAATATTTATGGGATATATAAAAAATTGTTTATTTTTATTTTTAATTTTTTTACTGCCCTGATATACATTTATTTCCATGTTTAATTAAATTATTTCTATTAATATTATTAATATATATATATAACTATATATATATATATATACTATATATAATATATACTGTATATATTATATATATATATATTATAATAATATACTATATAATATATATATATATAATATATATTATATATATTATACTATATATCGTTTCCATTGGCCGTCATATGTATCTTAAAAACTAATAATGCTACAATAGTAAAACGGAATACATTTTTGGAATCAGCGTAAAGAGTCAGTACTGAAACACTTTAAAAAATTAAAAGGTTGTATTAAAAAAAAGGTATAAATGTTAATAGTAATTTTAAACTTATTTAATTAACGTAACTTACGTTGGCCCTTTAAATAATGGGATGGTTTTAAAAACTAAAGAATAACCAGGGTATACCACCCGATGGCAGGGTTTTGGCGGTTTCTCGGCTTCGGAACTACGGGTGGTATTATTTCCTTCCCCCTCGTTACGGGGAGGTGTCTCGCAGAGAGATAACCTCTTCCGTTCATTTGGTATTTGGATGGGGATGTCGCGGGGGTTCCGTTCCGCCTCCCTCGGGGTATGGACAACTCCCCATGTTTCCCGTCGGCTCGAGCCCCTAGTGTGCCGTATATTATATATATATTGATATATATATCCTTATTATATCTATATATATATATTATATATATATATATTATATATATATATATTATATATTATATTATATATATATACTATATATATATATTATATTATAAATAATAATTTTAGCACGTGAAAGAGATTTTGCGATTCAGACCCAGTTAAATTTCTGACACGTTTATGAACTGGGTTTTTTAAGTATTGCAGATCTTTTTTGACAGAATTTTATTTTAAAACGAACATATTAATGTTATTTATTAACTCATTTATTACATTAATTATACTTAAATAATACGTTTCAGGGCTAACATTTTTACGCTGATTCGAAAATGTATTCCTTTTTACTGTAGTATTTATAGTTTTTAAGATATATAGACGGACAATTGGAAACGCTGGCCTATATAATATATATATATTATATAGTATTATAATAGTATATATATATATATATAATTATATACTATATTATATCATATATTATTATATATATATATTATATGGGCGGTCGTCAGGGGGGTGCAGGGGGGGGCAGCTGCCCCCCTAGAAGTGTTTATTTCTTGCGATGCAGAGAGTTTTGGAGTACAACCCTTTACATCATATGGTTTCATTTCCTACGTACTAAAAGGAACAAGCTATATATATCAAAAGGAGGGTCAGTTTGTGTAATTTTTCTATTCTCTTTTAACGTTTTAGTTAAATTGGTAAATATTCGTTCACGCTATACTAGATCCAAGACTTCTTAATTAGACCTTAATTAGAAAATCATAGAAGATAATATATATACTAGGTAGTAATGTAATTTATAGTATATATATATATTATATATATTATATTATATAGCTTACTATATAGAGTATTTTTAAAATTTATTATGTTAATATATATATATATATACTATTATATATAAAATATATATATAATGTATATATCATATAATTATATATATTATATATTATATTATATATTATTATATATATATATTATATTATTATATATATATATATTAAGTATTATTATATATATACATTTAAATATATATAATATATATATATATTATATTATATATATATATATTATTTATATATTATATATATATTATATATATATATATTATAATTTTATATATATATATTTATATATATGTATATTATATATATAGGCCAGCTCTAGAGAGCCACAGTCCATATCTCAAAAACTACAATAGCTCAGGGAAAAGGAATACTTGTATCGGATCCTGGTAAGTAATTTTTAGTGAGGAAAATGTAACAAAAAAATCATATCTATACAAAACTACAATGCTACAGTGAAAGGAATACTTTTGGAATTCTTGTAAATTTTCATTAGGACATGTAAATAAAAAAAAAAAAAAAAAAAAAAAAATGGGTATTTTTTTTTACAAGCTCGAACCGGCGGGGGACAGAGTATATATATATATATATATATATATATATATATATATATAATAGTATTTATATATAATATATATATATATATATATATATATATATATATTTAATAATATATATAGTATATATATTATATATTATATTATATATATTATTGTTATTATATAATATGATTATATCTATATATATATATATTATATATATATATATATATTATAGTAAAAGTTGGGATTTGCAGGTGACATAAGGTAGTATATCTTATTATTTGTAAGGTATTACAGGCAATAGTAGGGGGCTTCGAGCCGACGGGGAAAACAGGGGGGACGTTTTCCATAACCCGTAGGGGAGGGGCGGAGGAACCCGCGACACCCCCATAACAAATAGCGGGGGTTCCGCTGAGACCTCCCGAGGGGGAATAGTCCTACCCGTAGTTCCCCGGAAGCCGATTGACCCCGACTCCTGCCATCAGTGCGGTATACCCTTAGGGGTATTCTTTAGTAAAAAAAATTACCTATCTAGAAAATCTATTTTTTTTAACGAGTACCGTATAAAAGGTCTTAAAAAGGCTTTCTCCTCATATTACTATAATATTAAACAATATTCTTTTTTTTTTTTTTACCATTTTCCTAACTAAATCTTACCAGGATTCCAAAAATGTTAATATATTATAATATTTATATATATATAATATATATATTTTATATGTTTTATATATAATATTATATATATTATATTTATATATATATATATATATAATATCATATATATTATATTAATATATATATATTAATACAACACAATGCATCAGAGTGTTTAAGAAGCCCTTTGGGTCGAATGATGCAGCATTAGAACCATTTCCATTGAAGGAGATCCCGCCACAGGAAAAAGTTCTTTTCAGTTGCATTAGCGGCATGTAAGTTGTCATTTATCATGGCTATGATATTGATCGCGAGGTACTCTGCGATGTTAGAGACAGAGCCAGTTTGTAATGCTCTCAATTCAAAACCTTGAATATCGTCAAACCTGCAGCACATTCCAAATTGTGGAAATGGTTTAGGAACTTTAGGGAGCAGGGATGGCAATTTTGGGTGATCTTTTTTGATTTTTTTAAAAAAATCAATTTGTTGATTTTTTTTTATTTTTTTTACTTTTTTCCTATTTTTCAGATTCGTAACGTTCACGCGATATATAATTTGTAACTTGCAAATTATATTTCACGTGGTTACGAACCAAAAATCAAAAATATCATAAAAAAAATAAACAAATCACAAATTGATTTTTTTTAAAAAATCAAAAAAATACCAAATTGCCATCCCTGCTAGGAGCCATCGGAAAGACGAAGAAAAAATCACGATGAAGTGTTAAAAGAAGCTAATCAATCGCCGAGCAACTGGGACTTGATATGAATATACCACGGAATGTTGGTAGGCAGCAGCACCGCAGAAACCATCCACAACAAATCCAACGGAGTTCTGGAGAAGATTCCTAATAACTGTATCTGGATTCTATAACCTCTTTGGAATTACGGTTTTCTACTGAAATACACCTGCTTATCGCCATTAACAATCATACATCCTTTCCAATGCTAACTCACTTAAAAATCCGATGAGTTAAAGGAAAAGACGGTTTCTTTTAAAGTTTTTACCACTTAGAAGGCATAGAGAAAAAGCTAGAACTTTGGTACAAAAATTTGGAAGGACAAGAACTGAATAATGAAGAACTAAAAGATCTTTGTTGTTCCAAGTCTTAAAGGAGCCGACTTCCTTTCTTTCCGTCGACGGAAAGGCTTTGATGATACTATGCTCAGCCATGCACCACCAGTACAGTAGAGCTCTCTTTAGGCAATCTGCGAAGGACAAGACTTGTTCTCAGTACATGGAAAGATTGAAGGTTAAACGGGCTGCTAGATGAGTGTGCCAAGAAATTTGGTTTGACAATTATGATTATTTTTTATTCAACAGTAGTTGATAATTTGCCTTGAAGTTTAGGTAAACTTTTTTAATATAATTTTTGCAACTGCTATATATTGTGAATTTTTTCCTCATTGTAAATATTGTATTGACAATCTATTGTTTTATAAAATCAATTTTATTTTTAAATTATTAATCATTTAATTATCCATGGTGTTGTTATTCTATGTATTTTTAATGTTATACTTTTTATCTATATATATATATTATATATATATATATATATTATATATTTTATATTATATATAATATATATTTATTATAGTATATATATAATATATATATATATAATATATGTAGGGCTTTATATATGTAGAGCTCTATAAAATTTTAAGCTGCCCCCCTAGCTTGGAAGCTGGTGACGCCCATATATATATATTATTATATATATATATATATATATATATATTTATATATATATATATAATATATTATATATATATTATATATATATACTATATTATATATATATAATATATATATATATATATTTATCAAATATATATACTTAATATTTACTTAAGCTTTAACTGCTATAAATTTGAATTTTAATTCTTAAGCTGCCTTTTTATAAAATTTTTAAAAAGTTTATTAACTAAATATTGCAATTTATTACTATTTTCATAATTAACATACGCAACATTCTATAAAAAAATTAAAATTATTTTTTTTTTAAAGGGGGGTGGGGGCAACTTTTTATTAAGTTCAGTGCCCAATTTTTACCCCTTAAAAAATGGCCATAAAATTCGGAATTATCAGCACAATTTTGACCCTATAAATCCACCTGTAAGATTATTTTGCGTGGGTGAAACGTTGTTTTCTGGTTGTTTTTTTTGTGTTGTAGTCATTCTTTTAGGATTTTCAATTTTTCAAGCGGTGTTTTTGATTTTTTTCAATAAACTTACAGAATTTTATACGAAATGACTTCAAACTTGTAAATATGCATAGCAGGGACTAAAGCTGGAGAAGTCCAGAAGTACCTTTTCGATTTTTTTGAGTTTTGTGTTCAGCGTTGTCCAGTTGTTAGATTTGCGTTTTTCTGGGGATTTTAAAATTTGAAAATTGCGATAATTTTTCTCTGTTCGAGGCAGCAAAGTGATAAAATTTTCAGGGCTCTATGTAAGTCAGGATTGAGATGCACATTTTTCACCTAGATAATTTTCTTGGTAAATGTGTAATCTTGGATTTTTTCTTGGAACAATTTTCAAAAAAAAAATGTTTTAAATTTTAAAAAAATTCTCCGAGTTAGCAAAAAACATTATTAAGTAAAAAAGATCGCATCTTGTCCGACTGTTCAAGGCCTGAAAATTTTGATGATGATCGGACAGGTAGAAAAAATGCATCTCAATATTTTACTTTTCAAAACGTTTGAATTTTCGGTAAGTGAAAATTTGATTATACTTAATTTTTTCTACTCATGCCGATCAACATAAAATTTTTAGGCTTGTATAAACGGGAGATGCATTTTTTTACATAGATAATTTTTTTTGTATACTCAAAAAGAAATTTTTTTAAAAATTTCCCAAAAATTTTTTTTTTTGAATAATTTGTTCAAAACAAATCTAAAGCTAATGCATAAACAAAGACAATTTATTTAAGTAAAAATGGTGCATCTCTTTCGAGGTATATATGCCTGAAAAATTTTCATCCACTTCGGTCCAAGATCAGAGAAAAAAAATTATCGCAATTTTTCATTTTAAAATCCAAAAAAAAGTGGTTTAAAAATTGGACAACTCTGAGAACAAAACTCAAAAAATCGAAAAAGTAATTCGTGACTTTGCAGGTAATGGTCCCATATATGCATACTTCAAGTTTGAAGTCATTTCGAAAAAAAATCTAGGAGTTGATACGAAACATGTCAAAAACATGGGTTTTCAAAACTGAATATTCTGAAAGAATTACTACAGAAGCAGAAAAAACAAAAAGCAACGTTTTACGAGGAAAAATCTAGAGTTTGAGCTGTTTTATAGGTTCAAAATCGGCTGATAATTCGAATTTTATGTCATTTTTAGGGGGGGTGAAAATTGGGCACCTGTCTTATTAACATATTCTTAATAAATTCATTAAGTTTTTCTCCAATGTATTCGGAGTACTATTTCTTCTATGGCGGTTTATTAGCACAAAATAATAATTGCATCTTGATTGCTCCTACAGCACTCCTGTGGTTGGCTCCTATATAGTGACCAATCCTATTCTACTAAGTTTTCGTTTTCTTTTTTTATTTTTTGATGATTTTTTTTGACATGTTCGTAGAAGCAAGAAATAGACTCGGATTTGAATCCGGATTCGGAATCGAGCTCAGATTAAAAAGACTAATGCATAAAAATGCTCGAATCCGAATCCGAATCCGAGTCCCACCCTTGGATTCGGAATCCGAATCCGAATCCGTGTGTGTGGAAAGGCTCGAATCGAATCCGAATCCGAATCCAGCACCTGCGGATTCGATCGAAATCCGAATAGACAGGTGATTCGAAGAGCTGAATCTGGATTCGATCACGAACTTCCGGATTCGATTGCCATTACACTGATTTATAATATATATATATATATAATATATATATTATATTGTAATTCACCTTTATATCGAATATATTGAAGTCAACCAGTTTAATTCATTGGTTAAATAATACGAATATATAATATTATTTATGTATATATATATAATTATATATATTAGTACTATCAATATCTATATACTAGTATTATAAGCGATATATATAATTATATATATTATATTATATATATATATATATATATATAATTGAGAATGATGACAATCGCGCCATTATTGCGAACGTATTGCTTAGGAGTTATTATGCACTGACAATCGCTCTGCTTCGATAAGACCTTTTTTTTGCTGCTTGTTTCTATCGACTTAAATTTCGGTCATAACCGTCCGCACGGGCGCACAATCAATACACATTCATATACATATACATATTACATAACATACATACATACATATTTATATGTGTAAAGTTTTTGCGAATAAGAATACATGTATTGAGACACACCACCACACACACACACCCCACACAACACACACACATTAATATATATATATATCAATATATATATATATATATACTATATATATATATATTATATTATTATATATATATATATATATATATATATATATAAATATATTTTATTATGGGAAGTGGATATTCTTGTAACACCAGTTTTTTACCTTAATATAATTTTTCTATTCTCCTACACACACACGCTCACACTTAAATAATGCATTCAAATCCGATCACACACACAAATGCAGGTATGCTTAACTACATACACACACCCGCTCACCCTACGATCCAACATCCTAACCAACACATAACACACCACCATTCTCAACACACACCTACAAACAACACATTCACATATGGCGCAACTTTCTGAGCAATCTTTAGTTTGCTAGCGAAATTTTTTGTGGCATATATATATATATAATATATACATAATATATCTATAATATATTTTATATATATATATATATTAATTTATATAATATATATATATATATATACTATATATTATAATATATATATATATTTATATATATATTTGGTAAAATGTTTGTTTGTATGAAAGTTAACTTATGTAACGATGAAATTGACTAGGAACATTTTTAACATCTTTATTGTGTTTAAGATATAAAATTTAATTGTTAAAATGATTAAATTGTGTTGAAGAGGATAGGAATTTCCTATAGTGGAGCGATCAAAGGTTAGATGGGTAGCTATAAACCTTTTGTTCTGCCATTCCAGAGGATAGGAATTTCCAGTAGTGGAGCGATCAAAGGTTAGATGGGTGGCTATAAACCTTTTGTTCTGCCATTCCTGAGGATAAGAATTTCCAGGGGTGAAGCAATCAAAGGTTAGATGGGTGGGTATAAACATTTTGTTCTGCCATTCCAGAGGATA
>JABUQX010079153.1:15000-20000 GCA_015478945.1 Trachelipus rathkii | reverse complement strand
AATCAGCGTATACAGCTATTAAAACTATAGATCGCAACAGCATATCAACAAATTTGTTTTTTTTGATAGTAATGAAATATCTCGAAAAGTAGAAACTTTCACACAAACACAATTACATATTTGGGTAGGCGTATAAAGCTTAAGGAAAAAGAATGTAAAAAAATAATGTTCATTTTTTATATTAAAAATGAAGCACAGAAAGAAAGAGCGACTATACCTTATAGAGAACGACGGGGGGACGTTTCTTCCAATACCCGTAGGGTAGGGGAGCGGAGGAACCCCCGCGACACCCAAATTACCAAAGAGCGGGGGTTCCGGAGACCTCCCCGGAGGGGGGGAAATTAGTCCTACGCTGTGTTCCCCGGAAGCGAGAGACCACGACTCTGGCCATCTTTTTGCGGTTTACCTTGGGTATTCCTTTAGTTAAAAAAAAAAAAAAAAATTAAAACTGACGAAGTCGTAAACCTAACTGGTCCTATATTTTTTGATCATGTCCGTCACCCTTAAATTGACTGTAGGATCATATACTAGAATATATGAAAAAAAAAAAAAAAAAATAAAAACTGAACCAAGCGTAAAACATACAGGTCCTATTATATATATATATTTATATATATATATATTTAATATATATAATTATAATATTTATATATATATATATTCTATTATATAAATTATATAATAATATATGCATAAATCTAAAAAAATTAAATGTATATATAATATATATATATAATATATATATATATATATATATATATCACAGAACCCTTACGCTACGCTAAAGTTTGTACGTACGTGAAATACTTTTAGAAACTTAGTTTTATATTAGAATTAAATCGTATCTGTGGAGAGAAAATGAGAAGAGGATATTTTTCTCGAAATTTTTGGGGGATTTTTGTGGATTTGAGAAAGACTTTGGGAAAAACTTTTTTAAAGAAGAGATTATTATTTTGAACATTATAAAAAATAATTTTTCAGTTTTTTTTTTTTTTTTTTTTTGGGGGGGGTGTATAACCAAATAAAAATATTTTGTGATAATTATAATGGAAATTTTTTTTTTATATGGTTTCGTGAAATGAAATATATACAAATGAATGAATGCACGCTTATTTTGATTCTCTCTCTCTCTCTCTCTCTCTCTCTCTCTCTCTCTCTTCTCTCTCTCTCTCTTTCTCTTCCTTCTCTCTCTCTCTCCCCTCTCTTCTCTCTCTCTCTCTCCTGCACCTGGCTCCACCTACCGATACCGTAGCCTTAATCTCTAGTTAATTTCTATGAAACATTTATCTACTTTTCCAGTCTCCTTCCACATTTTTCATTTGAATCTTCTCGTAGTCTATGTTGTAATTATTAATTTTAATTGTAAGGTAATAATCTATTTTTAAATTTGTTCCACCCAGTCAATCGTATTATTACTTTTCTAGGGTTTGTTCAACCAAGTTAGTCATGATATTACTCTGCCAAGATATGTTCCAATCAGTCATGTTATTATTCTAGGATCCGCTCCACCCAGTTAGTCATGTTATTACTCTTCTAGATCCATTCCACCATGTCGGCCATGTTATTACACTTCTAGGACTTGTTCAACCCAGTTAGTCATGCTATATACTTTTCTGGGATCTGGTCCACCTAGTTAATAACGTTATAACTCTATGGACTTGTTTCACTCAGTTAGCATGTTATTATTCTTCTAGGATCTTTTCCATTCTGTTAGTCATGTTGTCGAAGATTTTGAGAATCTTGACCAAATTGTTTTTTTTATTGTTGCTGCTATTTCGATGCACTTAGGCTTGAGGCCCCACTTGTTTCAGAATGAGGGGAGGGAGGTATCAGTTGTAACCAAGCTATAGAATTTCCTTTGTCGCAATGACGACGCAAGTCAGGGGATTTGTTTATATGAAAAATTCCACTCTCTCACGTAGAATAAGGTCATCGTCCCTTATTCTCCACCAAAATTGCAACATTTTCCTAGCTAACGAAAGGCCCGAAGGGATTCCTTCATCTCCCAGGCCAGTCGAATGCTTACCTACATTTTGGTGGCATATTGCTTCTCACATACGGTGTATCTCTATTTGGTGGATTGTGTGTTGGTCCTGTTTTTTGTGTAATCAAAGCAGACCACTAATATTTTTTAACCTTTTTATTAATTAATTTGCATTCATGTGTAATCTAATTGCATGTTTTCACACACTAGTTTAAATGTTATTTTATTTTGTGAAGGAGAAAATGCGCTCTTTTCCCGTCAGAGTAGTTTTGGAATTTGAAAGTACACGAGACATACTGTCCTGTCTTTTTTTTCCTGAGTAAGCTATACCCCCTTTTTCTTCTTTAAGGCTTCTCAAAAATTTCCTGTCCGTTTTTGATAGGGGACCTCCATCTTGTAATTGGAATGGTATACATATAGGTGTGGATGTTAAATACACACATGTATGTGTATCGTGGATGCCGATTATAACATGGAGGGGGCAGAGGGTTTTTTTTTTCTTCACACTACAAACGCATATTTTGCAATCATATCATTTTTGTAAAGCGATATTATTATTATTATTATTATTATTATTATTATTATTATTATTATTATTATTATTATTATTATTATTATTATTATTATTATTATTATTATTATTATTATTATTATTATTATTATTATTATTATTCATTACTTTGGTTTCTGTCTGTAAGCGATTTTAACAAATTGCATTACAGACTGGCAGATATTTGGAAGGTACCCCTTTTCGTCGATTCTTAAGAAAAAGCGGTATTAAGAATTAGAGAGAGGGAGGGAATTTGCATATTACCCTCCACATTCTCTTAAAATTTCCACCATCCCCCCCCACATTCTATCGCACAGAAAAAAAATCTTTTCGATACATGTTATTACTTTTCTTGGATCTGGCCCACCCAGTTAATCATGTTATTGCTGTTCTAGGACTTGTTCCACCCAATTAGTCATGTTGTTATTCTTCTAGGATCTGTTCCGCTCAGTTATGCTATTCTTCTAGGATCCGTTCCACCCAGTTATTACTCTTCTAGGATCTTTTCCACCCAGTTAGTAATGTTCTTGGATCTGTTACACCCGGTTATGTTATTCTTCTAGGATCCGTTCCACCTAGGTAGTCATGTTATTACTCTTCTAGGATACGTTTTAACCAGTTATTCATGTTATTACTCTTTAGGACTTGTCCACCCAGTTAGTCATGATATTATTCTTCTATGGTATGTTCCACTCAGTCATGTTATTTTTCTAGGATTCGTTCCACCCAGTTAATCATTTCTGATGTTTCTTTTTTAGACTTGTTCCACCCAGTTTGTCATGTTGCAATTCATCTAGGATCTGTTACGCTCAGTCATGTTATTCCTTTAGGATTCGTTCCACCCAGTTAGTCATGTTATTACTCTTCTAGGATCTGTTCCACCCATTTAGTAATATTATTACTCTTCTTGGATCTGTTCTACTCAGTCATGTTATTCTTCTAGGATCTGTTTCACCTATGTAGTCATGTTATTACTCTTCTAGGATAAGTTTTAACCAGTTAATTCATTTTATTCGTTTAGGGTCTGCTCTTCCCAGTTAATCATGATATTATTCTTCTAGGATATGTTCCACTCAGTCATGTCATTCTTCTAGGATTCGTTCCACCAAGTTAGTCATGTTATTGCTCTTCTAGAACTTGTTCCACCCAGTTAGTCATGTTATTCTTCAAGGATCCGCTCCACCCAGTTATTCATGTTATTACTCTTCTGGAATCTGTTCCACCTAGTTAATCATGATATTACTCTTCTTGGACTTGTTCCACCCAGTTATTCATGTTATTACTCTTCTAGTATAAGTACCACCGCTCATGGCCAGTGTCCTAATCTAGAAGGGGGTGTACTCAAGTAACGTCCGAGCAGGACGAAGCCAAGCCCAAGGAGAGAATGAATAGCTTACGTTCTCCCACTCGACCAGTTGCGAACCTGGGACACTCACTTTTATAGGATCCATTCCACCCAGTTATTTATGCTATTACTCTTCTAGGATCTGTTCCACTCAATTATGTCATTCTTCTAGGATTGGTTCCACCCAGTTATTCATGTTACTGTTCTTGGACCTTTTCCACATAGTTAGTCATGTTATCACTCTTCTAGGATTCGTTACACTTAGTTAGTATAAATTACCATCGGAAACTCCCTTAAAAAATATTGATAAAAATAAATAAATATGCCTAAATAGATGACCTAATAAATAAAACTCTCTCTCTCTCTCTCTCTCTCTCTCTCTCTCTCTCTCTCTCTCTATATATATATATATATATATATATATATATATATATATATATATATATATATATATATATATATATATATATATATATATATATATATATATATGGACATTTTCTGTTCAAAGATATAGACAAACGGTGTACTCTTTTTTTTTCCTTTAAATATGAGGAGTTTAAGTATCTGTTTAACGCATACAGGCTCCGTAGTGGGGTAAAAGAAGAATACTGTAGAGTACTTAAAATTTTATGTCCAGGTTTATGAGTTACTTTAAGCCCTAGAGTATTTTATCTCTTAGTCTCTTGAGTTAGTTTTGCAGTCTTTTATTATTATTATTATTATTATTATTATTATTATTATTATTATTATTATTATTATTATTATTATTATTATTATTATTATTATTATTATTATTATTATTATTATTGATGTTGTTGTTGTTGTTGTTGTTGTTGTTGTTGTTGTTGTTGTTGCTTACCTTAGTCCCTTTAGTCTAGTTTCATTTATTCCTTGTTTCGCAGTCTTTTTAATATTATTATTATTTAAAGTTATTATTTTTATTATTATATATTATTATTATTATTATTATTATTATTATTATTATTATTATTATTATTATTATTATTATTATTATTATTATTATTATTATTATTATTATATATTATTATTATTATTACTTATTATTAATTTATCATTTTTTTTGTTTTTGTTTTTCTTGTTTACATATATATTGTTTC
>JABUQX010079153.1:5000-10000 GCA_015478945.1 Trachelipus rathkii | reverse complement strand
TATATATATATATATATATATATATATATATATATATATACAGAGATGGTGATTGATGGATTTGGAAGTTGTATAACAAAGCATTTATGGAGGGTATAGTTCCGAGGGGTTGGAGGAGAGTATTAGTACCCTTAAATAAGGGTAAGGGGGATAAGGTAACTGTAAGTATTATAGGGCAATTAGTTTATTGAGTGTTGTAGGAAAGATATATGCTGGTGTTTTGGTCGAAAGAGTGTGTCAATGACTGAAGAACTGATTTGGGGAAGAACAAGGTGCGTTTAGAAGTGTAAAGGATGTGTGGATCAAATCTGTACATTGAAACAAATGATTGGGATAATGAGGGAGGAGAAGAATAAATTGTTTTTAGATTTATGGATTTGCAACAAGCGTATAATAGATTAATAGGGAAGCTCTATGGCAGGTGTTAGTGGATATGGTGTTGGTGGTAAGCTTCGGAATGGAATCAAAAGTTTGTATGACGATAGTGAAGCGTGTGTAACAATAAATAGAGTCGAAAGTGATTGGTTTAATATTAATAGCGGAGTGAGACAGGGATGTGCTATGTCTCCTTGGCGGTCCAATCTGTATATGGATGAGGTTATGAAAGAATTAGAGGTAGGGTGACAGGGATAGTGTTAGAATGATAGAGAATGGAAGAGAGTGGAGGGTTCTCTACCTATTATATGAGGATGATTTGGTTTTGTGTGGCGAATCTGATGAGAGTTTGAGAGAACTGGTAGAGAGATTTGGTAGGGTGTGTAAAAAAAAAAAAAAAAAAAAAAAAGGAGGGGTTTGAAGTAAACCTAGATGGCAGTAACACATTTAATAAATAGATGGTAAACAGTGGTGTGCTTACAGAAGAAGGTTTACCACATGTCAGATAAGCCAGGTGAGCTTTTTGAAATTAAAAAGACTTTTTAATTTCAAAAAGCTCACCTGAAGAGGCCACGCGTAATGCTGGCGAAATATAGTGAGCAATACTTCTGTAAATAAAGATTTTTCCATGTTTTACCAATATATTAAAGTTTTATTTTATTAAGTGTGTGTTTATAGCAATAAAGGGCATCCTTAATATAAATATCAAGAAAATAGAGATTAAAATCTAAATTTTGCCAAATAGATAAGAGTAAGGTTATGGTTTTGAGTGAGGACAGTTATCGGTGTGATGTTATGTTAGATGGTGAGCAGCTGGAAAAAGTGTCTGAATTTAAATATTTAGGATATATGTTGAATGAAAAGGGAGCGGATGATGCATAGTGTAGTAGGAAAGTTGTGAATGGCACTATGGTGGCAGGTGCAATACAATCGTTGGTGGATGTAAAGGGACTAAGTCTTGAGTGTGCTAAGGTCTTACATGAGGGTATGTTGTTACCCATATTAATGTATAGTAGTGGGACTATGGTATGGAATAAGAGGTATAGATCTAAAGTTCAATGTGTTCAGATGGACAATCTTAGTGGCGTGTTAGGTGTGAAAAGAAATGATAAAATGAGGAATGAACGTATTAGAGTTATGTGGTGTGAAGAAAGGGGTAAATGAGAGAATAAATGAAAGTGCGTTGAGATGGTTTAGTCATGTGGAAAGGATGGATGATAGCCGGTCGGTTAAACGGATGTATAGTGGTGAGTGTGTTAGGAATCGACCGGATGGGAGACCGAAGAAAAAGTGGATTGAGCCAGAAAACGAATGCCTGGAGGAGAGAAATGTGAGTTTGGCAGAGGTGAGAAGAAAGGTGCATAACAGGAGTGAATGGCGGGGCTTTGTGAGGAGGTATGGTTGTAGCCCACCTGGGCCAAGGAATGAACCCTACATTGACGAGATGCCATAGTGAGGGTCCGTTGCGGTCCCGTGAAGCTCTAGGGTGGATTTTTCTGACTGCGACGAGTTCTCACTAATTGGTATAAAGGGGGCGGTAAGGCTGGGCTTTCTTTTCTACTTGCTTCATATTCTTCTACTATTTTTCTGTTTGCGCATGTTACGCACCTTACCTCCAGTCTTGGGGAGAGAAGATGGGTGGTGATGATGATGATGATGATGATGATGATGATGATGATGATGATGATGATGATGATGATGATGATGATGATGATGATGTGAGATGATGATGGTGATGATGATGATGATGATTATATATATATATATATATATATATATATATATATATATATATATATATATATATATATATATATATATATATATATATATATATATATATATATATATATATATATATATATATATATATATATCGGGTTAGGTTCAAGTACAAGTACTTGTACTTGTACTTAAGTACATTTTTTGGAGTACTTGTACTTGTACTTGCAGTTTCTAAAACCACTGTACTTGTACTTGTACTTGTACTTGAGCCTTTTGTACTTGGTACTTGTGCTTGGTACTTGCAAGTACTTTTGGCATTTTTAACTTGCCAATATTTTTTATTTTCTTTTTATCATTTTCCTACGTATTGATATTATTATTTCTTATATATGTATTCTAAATAAATTTCCATTTATGAATATAAAGTATGTCATTATATATATATATATATATATATATATATATATATATATATATATATATATATATATATATATATATATATATATATATATATATATATATATATATATATATATCATCATCATCATCATCATCATCATCATCATCATCATCATCATCAACCACCTTTTTTCCCCAAGACTGGGGGTAAGGTGCGTAACATGCACCGGAAACAGAAAAGAAGTAGAAGAATATGACCCAAGTTGAAAACAAAGCCCAGCCTTACCTCCCCTTTACACTTATTAGTGAGACTCGCCGCAGTCAGAAATTCCACACTAGAGCTTCACGGGACCGCGACGGACCCTCACTATGGCATCTCGCCAATGTAAGGTTCATTCCTTGGCCTAGGCCACAACCATACATCCTAAACCCTGCTATCACCCTATTATGACCTTTTCTTCTCGCCCCTCCCAAACTCACATTTCACTCCTCCAGACATTCTTTGCTGACTCAATCCACTTTTTCTTCGGTCTCCCAGCCAGTCGATTCCCAACACACTCACCACTATACATCCTCTTAACCAACCGACTATCATCCATCCTTTCCACATGACCAAACCATCTCAACGTACTTTCATTTATTCTCTCATTTATCCCTTTTTTCACACCATACAACTCTGTAATACGTTCATTCCTCATTTTATCAATTCTCCTCACACCTAACACGCCTCTAAGATTGTCCATCTGAACACATTGTACTTTTAGATCTATACGTCTTATTCCAGACCATAGTCTCACTACTATACATCAACACGGGTAACAACATACTCTCACGTAAGACCCTAGCGCACTCAAGACCTAGTCTCTTTACATCCACCAAGGATTTAATTGCACCAGCCACCTTCCTGCAATTCACAACTTTCCTACTACACTTGGCATCATCCGTTCCCTTTTCTTCCAACATATATATCCTAAATATTTAAACTCAGTCACTTGTTCCAGCTGCTCACCATCTAGCATAACTTCACATCGATTACTGTCCTCTCTCACAACCATAACTTACTCCTATCTACGTTTACTTTCAAACCCCTCCTTTTACACACCCTGCCAAATCTCTCTACCAATTCTCTCAAACTCTCTTCAGATTCACAGCACAAACCATATTATATATATATATATATATATATATATATATATATATATATATATATATATATATATATATATATATATATATATATATATATATATATATATATATATATATAATTATATTATTATATATAATTATATATATATATATATATATATATATATATATATATATATATATATATATATATATATATAGTGGAAGAGATAGAGGTAGAGAGAAAGAGTATATATGTATATATATATATATATATATATATATATATATATATATATATATATATATATATATATATAGGCGAGATGGTGATTGATTGGATTTGGAAGTTGTGTAACAAAGCGTTTATGGAGGGTATAGTTCCGAGGGATTGGAGGAGAGAAATATTAGTACTCTTATATAAGGGTATGGGAGATAGGGTAACTAAGTATTATAGGGTAATTAGTTTATTAAGTGTTATAGTGTTGTAGGGAAGATATATGCTGGTATTTTGGTCGAAAGAGTGCGTCGAATGACTAAAGAATTGATTTGGAGAAGAACAAGATGCTGTTTGGAAGTGGTGGTAGAGGATGTGTGATCAAGGTATTACTGAACAAATGGTTGGGATAATGAGGGAGAGTAGAAGAATAAATTGTATTTGGGATTGAACGATTTGCAACAGGCGTATAATAGGATTAATAGGGAAGCTCTATGGCAGGTGTTAGTGATATGGTGTTGGTGGTAAGCTTCTGAATGGAATCAAAAGTATGTATGATGATAGTGAAGCGTGTGCAAGAATAAATAGTTGAAAGTGATTGGTTTAATATTAATAGCGGAGTGAGACAGGGATGTGCTATGTCTCCTTGGCGATCCAATCTGTATATGGATGAGGTTATGAAAGAATTAGGGGTAGGGGTGACAAGGAATGGTGTTAGAATGATGGAGAATGGAAGAGAGTGGAAGGTTCCCTACATATTATATGAGGATGATTTGGTTTTGTGTGGCGAATCTGAAGAGAGTTTGAGAGGACTGGTAGAGATTTGGTAGAGTGTGTAAAAGGAGGTTTGGCAAACGTAGATATAAGGCTAAGGCCAGAGCGGACAGTCCTCGGTGTGAAATTATGCTAGATGGTGAGCAGCTGGAAAAAGTGTCTGAATTTAAATATTTAGGATACATGTTGAATGAAAAGGGAGCGGATGATGCAGAGTGTAGTAGGAAAGTTGTGAATGGCACTAAGGTGGCTGGTGCAATTAAATCGTTGGTGGATGTAAAGGACTAAGTCTTGAGTGCGCTAGGGTCTTACATGAGGGTATGTTGTTACCTGTGTTAATGTATAGTAATGAGACTATGGTCTGGAATAAGAGGTATAG
>JABUQX010079152.1:0-35000 GCA_015478945.1 Trachelipus rathkii | reverse complement strand
ACCACGCAGAACCAAATATGCTCCCCGTAACATCATTTACACTAAAAGATATACACAACTATAAAAAACATCTTTCAAATAACTTTCAAACATTCCTCACCACATAAAATTCTAGTAAAAACAAAAAGTCCAAAGAAAAAAATTTTTTAGATGAAAAATTATTAAGCCAATATTATAACACATAAAAATAACATAACATTTAATAATTAACACACACAAATAAATTATAAACTTATATAAAAAAAGATTTATACAAAATTCACATACATACTGATCCCACGTTCCAACATTACATTTTATATCAAGAAAGTCTAAAACCCCCCTCAAAAGTCAAACTAAAAACTCCTAAATCTGCTTATACATAAGAATACCATTGCAACACTTTTCGTAACATACAGCTAACTCGGTTTGACCATTACAATAGACTTTTTAATCGCCTAGGTGAAATTACTCAACACAAACACACATTTTTTGACTACAACATCCCATTTGAAAACTCCTCTCTCAAACCTACCATAATAATACACAAAAATACCATCAAATAAATTATACTAACTGTAAATTTTGTAATTATACCACTCTAGAAACATACACGACATCGAATTAAAGAATTCATAAAATACACAGAAATGACATTTTGTTTGTATCACAAATACTTCCCATTTACATCCTCTCAGCGACATGTCCACTTGAGTATTACAATACAAATATAATTATGATACCATCTCAACTCAAATTATACAGATGTCACCATGTATTACAAAGGTTTATTGGAAAACCAACCCACCACAAGATGAACTCACAGAAGCAAAGTCAATTGAACGCTGTTTGTCGTCAATACTTGAAGAAGGCCGTCGTATTAGATTTTTATTCATCCCTTGAAATATATTGTTGTAACTTTTTTAATGTTTTATATTAGTAAAGGTTTTCAATGAAAAAACCTTGTCATATATAACCTTTGTATTACTTACGGTCCAATAACAAACCAAAGGTCATAAAATATATAATTAATTATATATATATATATTATAATTATATATAATATTAATATTTAATTATATATATTATATATATATATATTTATATATAATATTATATTAATTTTAATTATTATATATATAATTATTATATATATAATTATATATATATATTAATTATAGTATAATTTAATTAGGCTAAAACTAAATTAGTTACCCGCATGATATCTCGAAAACTAAGATAGGTACAATGTAAAAGAAACGATAATTAACTATATAATTTGTGAAAACCTGCACATATAACAACTCCATTACAATTTTGAACATGAAATTAATATTTTAGTAAATCTTTTTTTTTTATTATTTTTTATATCTTCTCAAGAACTACGTAGGTAGAAGAAATACTAGGAATTTTCGATTACTTAGTGCGTAAAAAAGATTTCTTTTTATGTTTCTCTAGCCGACGGGGGGAAGAGGGGGGGACGTTTTCCATACCCCGTAGGGGAGGGGCGGAGGAAAGGAACCCCCGCGACACCCAAATACAAAGAGCGGGGTTTCCGGGAGACCCTCTCCGGTAGGTCCCTGGTGATATTAGTCCTTCCTGTATTTCCCCGGAAGAATGCCGCGTCATCCTGACTCTTTGCATCTTTGTCCGCTTTTATCCCTGGTGATAATTCTTTCATCTCTGATAATAACTCTCTTCATCCCTTGTTATTGTCCTCATTCATATTCCATGAATGTGATAATCCTTTTGTACCTATCGTAGTTGTAGAGGAGAATATAAATAAAAAGAAATTAAATATAATAAATTAAAACACTTTTTTTTCATTTCACTATACACAATTACATATCGTCTTTGATTTTCCAATATTGTATTTCAGTTTTTTGTACCTATTCTCTATAGTTTTTCGATGATATTCATGCGGGTATTACTCTTATTAGTTTTCATTCCATAATATATATATATAGTATAGCCTATATATATATACTTATTATATTATATAATATATATATAGAGTGTATATATATATTTATATATAAATATTATTTACCTATTATAATTAATATATATATTAAAATATAAAAATAATTTCCCGTATATTATATAATATATACAGTGGCGGCTCGTTTTTATGGGCTCCGGGGCTGGAGCCCCTCCAAATTAAAAGTGCCAGGCGTATCAAATCTAGTCAAATTATTATCAAATTCTTTGTTGGAAAATAGGTTCACTTGGCAACAATTAACGTTAACAATTTAAAAAATGATTATAGAAACGATAAGTAAATTAATCAATTAATATATAGTAAAAAGAATGCTTTTTGCAAACAGCAAATTGTGTGTACGATATTTTTTTTTCTTCAATATGATCCATATATTGATTAAATTTGTGCTAGACTATTAATTAATAGCTTATTAATTACATGACCACTTTATTTATTCGTTTTTAAATATAGGACAAAAATTGACAACAAAGAAGATAATGCCAGTCTCCCTAAAATTAATTTCTTTAGCGCATGTTGCACTTTTGCCCCCCTTTATTGAATTTTTTATTAAGGCAACTTGGAGATTATAACTTCTCTCATTTTATAATAATTTTTTTCCATAGTTTGATTCGAGTTGCCCTATTCTGTCCTTCTTAATGTCCTGTCTGTGCATATAAGACTTTATATTTGAGAGACAAATTAAATTCTGTTCCTTCTTATGCTTCATGATGATAGTTAGACGTGATGATACATTTATTTATCTATTCTATATTATCTTATTTTATTTTTATCTTATATAATTATTTTTTTTATCTCTTATATCTATCGTGACTTCAGATCTCTACGTACTCTAATTCCAAATAATTATACATACAAAATAACAAATTAACATCCATTCAAATTTAATAAAATACACATATAATCAAAATATTTATCACACTAGCATAAGCTACTACGATTGATGATGATGCTGCATGTCAGATGTTATTATTTCTTTTGGAATAATGTTTGAGCTCACGCCAAATTAAGTATATGTTAAAAATTGATTGATAATTAAGATAATTTTTAAAGTTATATATATATAGAAAAGAAATCACAGATTTTTATTTTGAAAATTTAGTTCAAATAAACCTTAATTTATAATATTATTCAAAGAGGCGATTTTCGATTTAAGTATAACCTTATTATTGATAGTGCCAATCATTATAAGATATACTTGATTGTCAAAGATTTACTCTTAATATTATATATATAGTATAATAATATAACTTAATATAATAAAATATTTTTTTAACTAACATTATATATATATATATATTATGATTAATATATATTTATAATATAAAATAGATTAGGATATGGAAATTGTATAATTTTTAAATATAGTTATTTATATATTTGTTAACTTATTATCTCAATAATATTATACTGTATATATATATAATTTATATATATATAATTTATTACATTAATATAATTATATAAATAATATATTAATTTTATCTATATATATATTAATATATTATTACTCAATCTGAAATGTTTATGAATTTATATTATTGATACACGCTATTATTTAGGTAGAAGTTGAAATTGTGAATTAGAACAGCTTACTATAGTTGAAGAATTAAAAGATAGTTAATATAATATGTAATTTCTATATGAATCTTTCTATAGATTATATTAATTAGTTGTCTTGATAAGAGTGTATGAGTAATTATAGTTTTATTGTTATTTTTATATATCATAATTTTAATACTTATATTTTTTAAAGTAATATATTATGAATAAAAATAGTTTTATACTGATAATCGTGCAATCTGAGCATTATTCAACAAATCATTGAGGACACTTTTGTGACTTATAAACAATGTATAGAGTTTAAAAAGTATAATTAAGACGTATATATTTAATATTAATATATATATTTAATTAATATATATATATATATATATATATTAATATAATTTATAATATGAGCTTAATAATATAACTGCGTAAATTACTATAATTATATAATATATAAATTTATATACATACTTATTTTATATTATATTATTTTTAATTATTATATATAGTATTTATTATATTATCATATATTATTATATTTTAATATATAATATATATATATATATATATAATATTAATATAATTATATTATAATAATTAATATATATTATAATTTACTAATATTAATATATATATATAATTATACTAATTTTATATAATATATATATATATATAGATTAATACTGTCAAGTATATTTTAATTATTAATTATTAATGTGATATTACTATATATAGATTATAACTTGGTATATATAACTACTATTAATATATATATATAATATATATGTTACTTAATTTATTATTTAATTGTGATCTTCCTATATATATATACTAATATAATTATATATATATAATATATATATATATATATATTTTTATTAATAACTTGCATGCTCATACCTACTCGCCATCCAATAAGTTTCACGAGCCGCCACTATTGATATATTATATAATTATTAATATATATATATATATATATAGTTGTATATAATTAATATATTATTTAATATATATATAATATATAATATTAATAATATATATATAATATTATATATTAATTAATATTATATATAATAATTATATATATATATTATATAATATATATATATATATTATATATCTAATATTTATTATATAATAATATATATATAAATAGATTATATAATTATTATAATATATATATTATAATATAATTATTATAGTATATATTATATTAATCATATTATATGAGCCTGAAGATATATATAATATACTATGGGGTATCCAAGATGGATATATTAATATATATATATATTATTGATATATCTCTTCTAATTTCCAGCTTCTCGGTTATGAGGAAAATATATTCTAATTTACAATTAAACTCCATAAATTATCCATATCCTATATTATAACTGACACAAGAACCGTGTATCGGTTAGATATATATATATGACCTCCTCCGCTCTACCCACTCCTAAATTAATATGGAGATTGAGGTTTCGCTGATAGGTCATGTGCAAAATTAATTATAATAAAGTGTATTATATATACTTTAATAATAATTATATAATATATATAAGGTAATATAATATAATATTTAATATTCATATATATATATATATATTAAAATCGAGATAGATGAGTAGAAGAGTGACATTATAGTACATAGAGTGAAATGCTGTATCAATATATTCTAAGAACCATTCGGTTGTATAAGAGTATAATAGAAAAATAGATGATTATATAAATATGGTGAGGAGGCAATATTATCTTAACCTATATATATAGAATATATATAATATATATAGAATGTAGTATATTATATAGAGAGAGTAGATTTCTTCACATTATGACAAATTTTATACAGATATATACTGTTTTCACTAATAGGACTACTTTTATATATATAGTAAATATATTTGCTATAATTATTATATGAATATGGTATAGTAGTCGAATCAGTAAAGTTATTTTCAGTACCTGTTAAATTATTATCTTACGAGATTATTTATTATCGCTCTACTGATACAACAAGTGTGATATATGCAGGATGTATTATTAAGTCTATATGAATCTATATAATGGTATTATTATATAATGAAATTATGAGACCTAAGTTGACTCGACCTCAATAGCTTTAAAATTCTACTTATAATAATCAAGCATATGATAAGGTATGTGGTAATAATTTTACCTCATAATGAATTTCAATTATTATAATAGGGGATATCTCAGATAAAGTTAGTGAGCATCTGAATAATAATCTCATTTAAAAAGGATTTTCTTTCTTTTTAAAAATAGGAATAAACCTTTTTAACTCATGTACTACATAAATTTAGATTATTTTCAAGTGTTTTATCCCCCTGTTTTCACCATCTGACTGTATTCTCTAAACAATTAAAAATTAAAATTACGAAAATAATAATAATGTGTAGATGAGATTACTCATTCATTAGCTGTCATACAGTACTACTATAGTATACGCCTCATCCCATACTAGTAACATATATATATTATACGCCTATATAAATATTAAAATACTCTACTCTAATATTAGATGAGAAAGGCTATAAGATATATATAAACTTAAATATATTTATGAGCTTATTCCTTATTAAAAATTTTCATTTAAAACTCTTTGTAAAAGTTGCTACAAAGATCAATACTAATATTAATATATGTACCTAAAATAATTTAATTTGTATTTATTTATTTTGTATTAGGTTAATATTAAAAATACAATATATGGAAACACTTCACTACCGACTTCTAACGCATATTATGTAGTGTATATGTCAATAAAAATTAAAAATCATCGCGAATATAATATAAATTATAAGTAGTATAAGGAATGTAGCCTTACTAAGCTCAAGTAGGTGTTATAGAGTGCTAGCATACTCTGTGAGATTCTTATCGTACGTTATGTATATCGGATAAATGCTATATTCATATAGGACATTTAAATTTCTTATGGATTTACCGCTTATAAATATTTTGAAGTAGATAATATTATTTAATATCAAGTTTGTTAACACACATACATCACTACTAACAAACATCCATTATTGATCTCTCTGAGTACTCACACACACAACGACAGCACACACACTATCACATAAATTATTGATATTATTATATATATATATATAGAATATATGTATGAATATATTATATTATAGTATATATAAATATATATGTTATATAGTATATATATATATTAATATTTAATATATATATTTATATGTTAATATCTATATTATATATATATTATATTTATAGTAATTTCCATTTCAAAATTATATCACATATTCTCTATTTCTTTATATAATATATATTTCTACTAACCGACTTAAAAAGTTTCTATTTATGAAAAATTTTTAACACGTATTTTGTTTTAAAGAATTGTTATATATATATACTACACATTTTATATATAGAAAAGAAACAATAAAATTATGAATAATAAATAATAATAAATGCAAAATTAAACTTATGATATAATAAGTGCGATTTAATATATAATTTGAGTGATACGCATATCTTATTGATATAAGATACATAAATAATATCAATGAGGTTAATACAAAGATATGACATTACTTTAACCTTCTTCCTTTCTGAGGAGATAATGATGTTTCAATAAGGATAATCATCTCTCGCGGTATTAAATACTTAGCTAATATTTACTAAATGTCTTGTATATAGTGTAGAGTGAATTTAAATATACAATATATACGCCTAATATTATTATTGAGGACAAGTATTACTATATCTATCTAAAATTATATCTAATTTTCATAATAAGAGAAAATCGGTTATAGGAGGAAAAATTTTATTTATTATCTATTAAATTAATATAGTATTTTGTTTAATTTTATAATCGAAACTTAAGTAGATGAAAGAGTAGAGATACACAGATAGTAATGAAGAGTGTAGATATATGAATGAACGAAGAAGATATATAGAGAGTAAATAGAGTGACTAATAGATATCGATATATATATATATATGAGATAAGAAGAATCAACGAGCAATAGATAAGATAATTGAGCAAGAAGATAAGATTAGATAGAATAGATGAGAGAATAGTGTCGTCTCATCTATAAATATCTTGTATATATACTAGATTATTTTATTAATCACAAAGGCTCATAACCTAAAAAACATAAGTAATTAGTAGATAATTTTACACTAGTGATTAATTTTGTATGACTATATGAGATAGAAAGTTATATCTATCTCACTCTCACTATCATCAAGAAACAGAAAAGTACAATGTGAGTGAGTGACCCTGTATTAGCTTACTTGACAGATATGCTGTATATCTTAAAATAGAGCCACATACAAGAAAACTGGAATCGTAATTCACTCGTAAATTAAAACTTATATAATTTCGAATAGTGTAAATCTATAATAATTTCAGCACTCAGTAAGACTTATAACTAGATTGAAAATTGTTATCACGGCTCTCTCTGAAAGTCCTATACAACGAAATGATATTATAAATTAGATAGATAAATTACTTATTCTAAGTGTTCACAAAATAAATTAAAAGGAGTCGAATGTATAAATTCTCAAATATCTACTAAAATCCAGCTCTTCTACTTTTTACATATATTTGGCATACATCCTAATGAGTTTCTCACCATAGTGAAATATAATTACACTTTCTTTTCTGACCAACTATCTTAACTATATATTATTTATATCCTCTACGGGTATATATGAGAGGATGGTGACTTCTTGGTCATTTATAATAGAGGCAAAGTCAGAACTTGATCACCTTATACTATGATATTATGAATATATTTATTGGAAAAACAGTCTAGTGCAGAATATTATATCGATCTTCCGTATATAGTAATCATATACATCAGATATTATTTTTATTACTTGCTACTTCTATTTTTCGCATAGAAACTATTAAATATATTTTGATATCTCTTATCAGCTGGACGTTTTGTGTATTGAAATCTATTCTCAGTCATTACCGTCGCAGTAAACGGAGAAGGTGGAGGTTATCATACCCCTCTCAGGATAATATTTATATGATATGTGAATATTTTGCAATGGTATATAAAGGTACATGGAGGACTGTGTTTGATACGAATTAGAGGGTGAGTGATTTGAGAACCTAACTTTAATATATATGATATATGTTGGTTTATTACATAATAATAAAATATAGGAGTAGTGAGTAGTGGTGGCAGGTTGGGAGGGCGGTGCGGATATGAGCATAGTATATAATTATGTGCGCGTACCATCGAATAGGAGTATTACATAAGATTAATTCTTTATTCGTGATTGAGCTCAACGTGTCTCACACAGAGCAACCCCTTCATACATTCTATGTGTACCCTAGTCGAGTATGTCTGAAAATCTCTCTATTTCATAGAATATTATGTCTCACAGATAGACTCGCAACACGCTTGCGATCATATGAATAGATCTCATCATATGCGAACTCTAAATCTCTCCAGGTCTTTGCACACGTAATAAGGTTATCTAAAGTGGCATTACAATAAATTTTGAGAATCCCTACTTTGTATACCACAACGAGCAACAACCAACACAACATCCACACACCACACCAGCAGCGACGACACCTATCACACATTTTAAGAAACATCACAGCATCACACACACACTCAAATCTACACAGACGACCACCTACGATCGACAGCATACTACCCCACACTACCTGCTCTCTCCATAAGAGCTCTCAAGGAGAGCTGCACAATACCATGACTCATCACCCATAGCTAGATCATCTATGATAAAATATTCTTCAGAATATACTTTATTAATAGAATCGATATCATTTCAGTGTAGTAATACTTATTACTAGCTCTATACTTTAGCTCGAAGTTGTGTACTCTCCCTAGTATTTGATTATGTAGAGATCACAGTGAACTTCTCCGTATGTCATAAATTATGTCGATACACATAATAAGCTCAGTTTTTATGTACTAATGGTTAATTTACTATAGAAGTCTAGTTGGGTACCAGCTATACTAGTGATCTCACCTCAGGTTCATATTACATATTCTGATATCTTTATGAGACGTATTGAGATATATTTAATTAGTGCAATATAGCAGGATCGATAAGCTAAATATCGTGACTAAAATACTATAAATAGAAGTCTGTAAATAATAATTTCTATACGAATGATACGATCCATAAGTTGTTGCATTGTAGATAAAACTAATTTATCCATTCACTTCTACACGTTATTAACCGTTCACCGAGCTGGCTACTCTAACCTCACATTAGGCTATTAATATTATAAGATGGAATTCGCTTATGTAGAAATCTGATTTACTTATATATAAAAAATACTTACTCAATTCTCTCAATTACTTGAACTCAACTCGTGAGGAAAGTTCTTAAATGAAGTTCATGATTCCAAGTGATTAAGGAGCGCGCGTATATGTCATACCTATAGTAACATCATGAGCTAAGGCACGTCCGAAATACGATATTTAACATAGATTTACGTAAATGAGCAAAGCTTGTATAAATGATTATTAAGATGATAATGTACATCTATAATATAAGTGTCAATTAATATTAGACTCACTAACTGGATACTATTCTTCAAGAAAGAGTGTTAATAATGGAGTGAGAGTAATGAAGTCAATTATAATATAATAGGGCGTGAGGCGCAGCTGCTCATTCTATTGATTGACTGTGAATTATAATCTTACTACTAAGCTCAAGAGTGAATTGGGTTAGTAGTCTAAATAACTCATAACGCCCTTCTAAAATAATAGGGCATTACCTCAGTATTATATTATTATAACTTATCTGGTTAACGATGGTTTCGTTGATTCTCAATTACTGCGAGTAGTGGTTTGATCCAGGATGGAAAAGGTCTATCTTATATTTTGATACGAAAATCACATAACTGGTTGAACTTTTATTGCAGATTATGCCGATCCGCAAAACATTTTTGATTGGAGGTACGCGCTGAATCACCCAGAAAGCCTTTGGAGCCGGAAATAGTTGATAAGATATGGCTTGTTGTGTGATCCAGCTATACTTTAGTAATATTATTTGGTATATTATTATCTTTATTTTTGAAAATAATAACTGGTTAACTATATATAATAATTCTCAATAGTTGTAAAAGGTTAGAGTGTACTTTTGATAAGTGAGCATCATTATTAATCACGTTTATTCATACAAAATCTAGCCTCCAAACGGCCTATTTTTACAATACAATATGCGGTAATCAAGTCTTCTATTATTAAATACGATTTTACTTTTTGACTTTAATAAAGCTAATGGTTACACGATAGATTAGTATATACTCAAAGAAATGCATAAGTTGCTGGTAAACTGGTTGAACTTGTTTTATCATACTTTGACTATCAGAATGATGAAAGGAATAAATTTTAACTATGGAAATTTTAAACTTACTTCTAATATTACCTTTTAAAATTTAAATTATACAATATATCTATAGAAGAATAGTTTATGCAATTCTAGATCTTGATTATACATAAGAACAAGTTTCCAGAGAGGCACTAATTTGCTAGAGATTTATAAAAGATAATTAATTGTATATTCAACACCTTTTGACATTAGGCTCCAAACTCCGTGTCGCTGTAATAATATTAATAATATGATCTTTGCACGCCTTTTCTAATATAGCTTGGTGTAAACTTATTGAATAATACATTATATATATATGTGCAATAGTTGGCAGCACGATGAAGTCGAATAAACTCAGGTGTAGATTCTCCATTTGTGCTCTACATCAATTTCTACAAATAATACAAGATTATATGCATCTCTCTATATCTAGGCAACTTCCGCAAAACTCGCGAGACTCATGTCTTATTATCTCCCACAGTTTAGCATCCTTATCGTTAGTGCAAAACCACTCAGAGACCTCAGGACGATTTGAATTAACCCGAACATATACATATAAATGAGAGCCATTTGGCCCTTTAGTCCAGAATGACATGTCTTTTGAAATTCCTTAATTATAGAGCAATGGTGTACTTGTCTTGAAGTCAGAGGATGTAAGTACTCGACTATGCACGTGCGTGAGGAATTATTCTGTAGTGACGATAAAAATAAACAATAAATAAAAATTTTAAAAGTATTATTAACGAACCATATTTGCCTCTTTTGATATAGAAACGAACATTTTTCGCGTGCTCTAGAACTTGTGCGGAAACTGTACTCACGTTGCATCATACTCTCGCGTTATTGCGCTCAATTTTATAATAGTCTTTGGATATCTCATTTCACCTTTCTGCACATGCGCATAATTTTTCATAAGGTGGGATGAGTATAGAAAGAGAAGTGAACTATAGACTGTAAGTACGCGTTATGATAATTTGGTTCACAAAATATATCACCTAATATAGAATTATGAACAAATGTGCCGACTCACGTCCCAAATATCTTAACATTTTTGTTAGTTAATACACTTTAATATTTGCTCAAAATAAAAATAACTCAAATAACTCCATAAATACATTACTTCAAGCAGATGTTATTATGGCATATATGTACAGCAACCGCCTTTGACTACAAATAGAAGATTTTAGGACTCCTCTGTCTGCAAGACGGAGACATACACTATCAGAATGCAATAAGTCAAATTAGTGCTTGTCATCGCAGTAAATGATATGAATAATACTTATAAAATAATCAGAGTCACTTGACTTCATAAATGATAATGAATTCATCTTTTATAAAAGTAATCCTACCATTCAGTAGAGGGGTTAAAGGTCCTTGATATATATAACTCATATAATACTTCTACCCAATTTGAAATTTTATTGAATTTCTATATAGAATAGCAGGTATAATATATATCAGTATATTAATCATTTTCATTTCCACTTTCTGGGTACTCATACCGTGTTGTAATATTATCATATATAGATAGATACTACTGAGTCATACTAATACTCACTTACCTATCTGAACTAGTTATTATATGTAACGGGTGAATAGTAGTATTATAATATAATAATAGTAGTGAGGATCTGATAATTAACTATTTGAGATGAATAATTTGTCTCACTCTCAGACAGGATAGCTGATCTCTTGGTAGAGACAATTAATTTATTAATTGAAAATAATGTACATCATAAATGACTTAAAAAATTGCCAACTTTAGAACTCGGTATATATATTATAATACTCATATATAAAATCATACTTATATTTCATTTAGTCACTTTGATTGATGTATAGTCAATACACGTTTTACCTCCTCCTTTGAAATATTTATTTAATATAGTTCTGTGAACATATTTGAAGTTCCAGGAGCACAATGTTTAAGCCTCACCCCTCACTCATTAATACTTGATAGTGATTGTATCAATTTTTTTCTATCTTCCAAGTAAATTATGTTGAAAGAAAAAATATATATATCAGTAGAACTTTTGATACTCACTATACAAATTTTATCTCCAATTCGTACAGTATAAATTTATATTATTTGTATAAGTAATTTAAGAGGTTTACTATAAGAGTAAATCCTATGATACTATTTGATGGATTATAATAGGCATTAGTTATGTTTTTAGGCACGTGGCTATGTGTATCACAGCCCCTAAATAATAATATAAGTACTTAGGTATACATCCGTATAATGGGCTCGTCGGACAGCGCATAACGCCGTAATAAACGATTAGAATATATCTGCCGGTGGTATATAGTGCTCGCGTGAACGTCAGACTCACACGCTTACACGTATCCTCGGAAGTAGAGCTTCGCTTCAGTCAGCTGTAACTGTGATGTCATGTGCTCTGCTTCGTCAGCGAGTAATAAAAAAACAGAAAGCGCATTATTTACTGTCTCTCTCAGTGATTTAATTTATTTAATTTTGAATCTGATAGAATGGAGAATAAGGTTTATGAGCATATATATCCGCCATTATACGTGATATAATGATAATTGTTATCAGTCTGTATAAATAGATACTATATAATAACAACTTAAATAGTGAGTGAGGTAGCTATTCCAATTCTAAATCACCTCCTGTGAGTTATATATAGTAGTGTCACTGATATTTAAAGTGATAAGACTAATAATCAATTATCTCTCCACTCTATGGCTACTTGCATGTTAAAGACGGGAGCGAAATTGTTGTATGATATTTAGTACGTCATTTTAGAAGTGACCTGTTTTTTATATTATATTATAAGGGAACGGGGTTGTCTGTCTTACCTATTATATTATCCAGTGATTAAAATATTGAGCCTAACAAATATATAAAAAGTAAATTAAAAATTTACTCTTCTCAGAATTTATTTTGCTCCGGTTATCCCTGTTCTACTATATAATAACACTTATTAACTTATTATTAATATATAGGTATATATTTACTAATTATATATATATTTTTCACTAATAAATTTAATTATTCCCCAAATACTTGTCATAGGCTATATAAAGTACTCGAACTAATCACTATATATTGAAGCTCTATTATATTAATATGTCTAATTCGTTATATTAGCATATAGTTATATTAATTTCGAATATATTTGATTATTATACGTTTATTGACATTAAATATATAAAATATAAAAAGTCAGAACGGATCAGTATAATTACAAAGTTTATATGCGTAATGGCATGTGTGTCGTTAAACAGTAGAACTTGTCAGCCGTTAAAGTCTCTAGAGAACTCAAAATGTTAAGTGAATTGTTCGATATTATGCTCTCGAAAACGAACTGGAAAGTTTGCGGATAAAGATTCTCTAATAACCATTGCAACTCTAAATAGTTGCTCAACCACAAGAGATAGTGGTAAGAAATGTATTTAAAGGTATGCTTCTATAGTAAGAGTTGGAGCAGATCAAAAATTTAGAATTTGGTTAATGTGCTCAATGCATCCAGATTCTGTGTTACTAAAAGGCGACATTATTACAGCTCTCGACCACTATCCCGTCTCTGAGGATATGTGTAAACTATCTACTTATTAATTTCACACTAATGTTTCGATTATTGGGAATCTTTTTGTATTGTATTATAATGTATAATAATTATATATATTTCTTGGTCTAACAATAGGTAGTATTAATTATGGTAATAATTCACTTTATATATATATATTGTTGTGACATACTGATAATATATATATATAGGTGCTTATGTCTATATCTATATATGCCGGAGGTAAAAATTGAGGGCTCAGTTTCTCTCCCAGGCACTATATTGGTTGGACTTACAGTAAAAGTTTCCAAGAAGAGACGTTCTCTTAATTTACGAGCTCTTATCAGTGAAGTATCAACGAGACCCCTAAAATGGGGTATCTCTAGTCATTTACTCCTTTTTAGTGAGGAGCTCAGAGCCGAGTTTGGGAGAGACGTGTAGGTGTCACGTGGGTAACAGAGCTTTTCATCGTTACCCCTGGAGGGTGGAAATGGTGTCCGGAGAGTGAACTCCTGACCGTGCACCAAGACAAAGATGCGAGGTTGGAATTCCGCCGAGAACTCTAATCCGCGAGAGGTGGGATTAGTCCCCCTTTAGTCCAACCTTAGAGGCCGAGGAGTACCGCCGACTCCTGACATCGGGGCGGAGTACCCGTGGGTATTCGTTAGTGATATACCCCAAAGAACAATAAATCCCAAAAATCATCAACAATCGAACCATTTTATTCGCCCAAACCAATCAATCTGATACTCACCCCTCCAAAATTATCGACATTTGAGGTTTACTTATGATAATATTAATGTGATATAGTCTCAGTAATGATATAAATTATATATATATATATATAATTATATATTATATATTATATTATATATATATATAGTTAGTATATTATAATCTCGAAATATATGACAACTTGCACAATGCCGTCACCAGTTACTAGCCTCGAGAGACTGTTGATGTCGTTGCGTTGACGTCACGCCTGGGACCATCGGTAATTTACTCATATAGTTAACAGGTTACGGTAAGATCATGTATACTAAGCCATAGGCCATTGGTGATGATATATCTTAACCCGATAATCCTGTTTAACTATATTCATATATCAACGATGTGCCGCTGTTGACGTCAGACGACGCATTCGATCATCAGAATCTTTCCTGAGAGGCGCTATATACTTGTGATGTCATGGTGTAGTTTGTCATATATTTCGAGATGTTTATATATATTCATTATATATAATATATAATATACTTATATATATATATATATATATATATGATTATATATAATAAATATTATAATATATTAAAAATACTCGTATATTTTTACTCAATCAATCGATAATATAATAGTACAACTGCACTCATGATTCTCAGTTTACAGCCTCGGTAGGACTGTGACGTGTGCTTTGTTGGCGATCTGACGTCACTGCGGACATCGGAGACTTATAGTGTCTTAATAGTAATACAGGTTACGAGTATAAGATATTAGTTATTTAACTTTTAAATAAAATTGCCCATTATTTTATTATTTATTAAATTTATTTATAATATAGTATATATGATATATATATATATATATATATATATATTATTATATATATATTATATATATATATATATATATATATATATTATATATATATATATATATAGTATATATATATGTTGTGATATATATATATCACTGCATTTAAGCTATTTTTTTTAATGTAATTGAAAACTCAACATGTCCTAATTCATCATATTCTAGAATCTGGGTTTTTAATGTGGGATTCATGTCCATCTTGCATAAACATAATTATTTTTTTTTTTATTCGAAAGGTTTTCGGAAAGTTCAGAAATTTATGGAAAATTTCGTCTGTAGCATGGAAAAAATTGTCATTAATTAATGAATATCCCAGTTTTGTGGCAACTGACCTTTTAGTCCGACGATTTTTTTTCAAATAATTATTGGTTATCAGGCCAGAAGGTAAGTTGGTCTCTGCCTCATTAAAGCAAAAAATAAGAAATTAAAAACTGATGGTATTTTTTCTTTTTTCCTCTTTTTCTTTTCTGATTACAGGATGGACAACTATGCCACCTTTACACTACAATAGCTTTATAACTGGTACTTTGAGCTGAAACTTTCTTTAATCATGGCTAAGCAATTTTCCTGTTTTGTTTATCATGTTAAATTTTGAGTTAATTCTCCTAGCAGGTCTACAATACAATTAAACAAGTATTTTCATTTCAAGGGAACACGCAAGTGCAAGATTCTCTGTTTTTCGACTGAAAAGACTAATAATAAGTTTACGAAAGATTCACGCCCAGTCCTATCCAGTCGAACGACTGCTCTAAGAAATCAAAGGTTATTTTTCAATTTTTTTTCAATATTCAGTACTAGGGCTTGTGGGAATCCTATGACGAGCGAGGTGTTTTACCGACTAAACGAAAACTTGTTCTGCTCTCTCTTCAAATTCATTTTTTTACGAAGTTTGACAGACTTATCCCAGTCTAAACCTATATTTAGGAATTTATCGATAAGCTTCATCACAAAAAAAAAAAAAAAAAAACTTTTATATCCTAAAAAACCAACTTATTCCATCAATCAAAGACCCAGTTAAGAATTGTCATTTCGCAAGATCAAGGAAATATGCTTTGACCTGACTATGATTTCCTTATATACCATTATACTAAAATTGTAACTAATGATTATTTTTAACTTTAGATTTTTAATCTTTAACGAAACTTCTTGAATTTAATTTTAAAATAACTGAAATAGGAAGGTAAACTCTTATATCGCGTAGAATAACTATTTGTATATGCGGAGTATTGTATTCATTTCTTCATCACCATAACTACTTCATATTACTGATATACTTACATCGCATATCCTATATCTCTCTATATATCGAAATGCATGCTACATTAGCTCTTATTTGTTTGTGTCAAGGTGCTGCCATTGTTAAAAATTTTCAAATTAATATTTTATAAATAGCTATTTTATTCAAAGACTTTTATTTTAATTTCCTTTATATATATTTTAATACAATAATTTTTTTCATAATATTTATAAACGTAAAAAAAGTAATAAGTAAAATTTTATATTATCATTCATGTTTTTTTTTTCAACTATTGGCTTTATAGAAACCGGTTTCTAATTCGTTATTGAACTATCCGCACACTCTCACAAATTGCCTATTATTTGTTAGTTATGTCTTAAGTAATCAAAATTTTTGGTGTGATGCTACCTTAAAGGCCGCTTTATATACTAATATAGTCCTTCTATCTAATCTCATATCATATTTAACTATATTATAATTATTTATATATATATATTTTATATATATCTTATATATTTTTATTTTATATATATATCATAATATTATAATATACTATATAATATATATATATATCTTTATATATATGAATAGTATATATATAACTTATTATTTTAATATATATAGTCTTATTTATATATACCATATATTTCTAATATCCATCTTTATATATATATATTAACTTAATATTATATACTATTATATACTAACGGACTTGTCTAGTTTTATTATGAAGTTAAAAATTATAACATTAATATTGGGTTTAACTTTGAATATACAGTATGTTGGCAACGAAATATCAAAATATTATATAAGCTGTAGATGTAAAAATTATATCATCGAATGTTTCAATCACAATGAGGTGTAGGATTCTTTTCACGGTCCTGAAAGCCCGAGGGTGTGATGGGATACAAATTTTTTCGCTGTAACTTGTATAACTACCATATTGTCTTTTCCTGTGTATGCTTTGTTTTCCTTGCAGATTTATTTCTTGAGTAATTGCCACTTTCCTTACAGGCAATCACAGAATGGTCTCCGCAGAGTTCCCCTAAGCTTATTTCCTGTCTCACTCTTTATTTAATTAGAGGTGTAAGTCACTCCATTTACATGAGACTCTAGGTTCGACTTTCTGGACATTATGGAATATTTGAGGTCGATACAAATTTACTTGCTCGTTACGCTGCTTTAAGCATTGTGTAAAACGGAAAAAGTTTACGCTATACGATTATGAAAAGCAGGTAAGTTACTTCTTAACGTAACATTTAATCTTTTAAAATCGATAATAAAATAAAAATACCCTTAACCTAATTATTGAACGTATTAGAAAGGGAGGAGATAATGGAGGCATTAAAATTGAAAATAAAAATAAATATCATAAATCATAGTAAATGTAAATGAATATCTCATATAATATTTAAATAGCAACAATATTTTTAGCTCTGATACGTTTATTTTAATACAGAGGAACAAGATTTTGAAAATTAGACAAACTGGTTAGTCTTAACACTTATACGAAACGGCTATAATAACCGTGAAGACTGAATCAGTCCTTCCTACCGGTCCTCAATTTTACTTCCTTTCCTGTCTTTCCTTTAACTCCATCTCTTTTCTTGTTTTGGTATACTTTTTTTGTCTCATTTTCTCTCGGTCGGAGAGGTTTCGGGTGGGCGAACCCTCGTGCGCGGATCCAGAACCCTTTACGTGATTATATTCAATCATGATTCGCGATGCGGCTCTACGCCTACTTGATAAACATTATGGGGTGATGATTAATACATCAGCGCGATGAGTTGCAATCGAATTATCTTATGGTGAGGTGTTAGGCGGCACCGGTGCAGCTCGGGGTGTGTGAGAGTCCGATCTCCTATGACTCAGTACTCTTCACCGACCCTCATACTTCTCTGTATCTTCGCATGCTTCCGCACTCCTTTCTTCACGGGTTATGGCATCCTCCGTTCATTCTGCCCACTTTCTCTCTGGGGACTCGCCTCTTCGGGGGTTCTCTCAGATATCCCTTTATCAGCTTTGAACCTTATATTTGTCGTACGTCATTCGAGAATTTAGGGTTCGATATTCAGTAGTAGTAGGATTAGCCTGTTGGGGTACCCTAATCTTGTTATATTTTGGATCTAACTCATATTTACTAATCGGCGGCACGCACGGAGGCCAGCACCGGTGCCGAACTCGCGCGGATCAAATCCGGATTCGACGAATCCTACTAACTCATTAATGCCTCTATGCAAACTCCAAATTTCAGCCTTTCTACGACCATTTCCTATTTTTAGAGGCAGCACCTCGTCGTAGCGTGACCTAGCGCGAGGCCACATTTTAGGACGGTACGATAAACCTAACCCGAATAGAATATATACGCAGAAAAAGTGAAAGTCATTTCACGGGTCGATTTCAAGGATTTTATTGACGAATTTACAGACCATCACTACTATAATATTATTATATATATATATTATATATATAATATATATATATATATATTATATAATATAGTAGTTAGATATATATATATATATATATTATTATTATATATAGTATATATATATTATGATATTAGAACTATAATATGATATATATATATATATTAATATAAATATTTTTTTGTTTCTGTACCCAATAGAAGATATTTAAAATGGATCTATAATTAATATATGTATGTATAGTTATATATTATAGTATATATATATATTATTTATTAGATATATAATTATTATAACTATATATATAATATTATATATAATAATATTATATATATATATTATATATATAATATAACTTTTAGTATATAGTATTATATATAATGCATATAGCTAATATATTAGTATTCTATTATAGTAATATATTATATACTATATTATATTGTATATATATGAAGTATATATATACTATAATATCTATAGTTATATATGTTATATATAATATAATATATATATATATATAGATATTATATAATTTATATATATATATATATATAAATTAATTATATATATATATATATTATATATATATATATATTTATATAATATATATATATATAAGTATGATATTATACTAGATATAAAATATTGTATTACTTTACAAAATTTTAGAATAATGGGATTTATCTTTTTTATTTTTGGAAATATATATATATTATTATATATCGTATATATTTATATATATAATAATAATATATCATATATATAATATATATATATATATAATATAATATATATATAATAGTATTATATATATATATATTTATATATATTATATCATATTATATATATTTATTATTATATAGTATATATATATATCTGCTATTCATATAGTATATATATATATATATAGTATCCTTGTGATTTTTCATATAAAATGTATGTTGTTTTAGCGAATTAAAATTTAGAAGCCATTGGAAATAGAGTACACATTTAGTATATTATTTCCAAAATTAGTTTTGCTTTTATTATTTGTTTTTTTATTTTTTAATTTTTGGTAAGTATTAGCTATATTTTTTTATCATACAAATTCCGTACAACAGGATAGGTAAGGGTTCTTTTTTTATATAATAAATCTTCATTAAAAGATATTACATTAATAGAAACTTAAGGCAAGAAAAGTGTTCGAAATCGGTTCATTTGGTAAAAAGAATTGAATGTTAGTAAAATATGTATGAAGTACTAATGTCATATAATAAATGACTTAGGTCAGGCGTCCGAAAGGGAGCAACCATGCAATGTCTAAAACCTATAAAGCTACAAGGAAAATAAAATAACATTTTTAATTAATAAAGGCAAAACATTTTTAAATTTCGATGAAAATATTAAGAAAAAAATAAATAAATGGGGCTTTTTGGAAGCAGATGAAGTTTCAAATATGCTTTAACAATCGTTGGAAACTGTAGATAATTTATCGTTTTTTGAGAGAACGAAGGAGCTCCAACGCTACGAGTGAAGCCTTAAAGGGTTTCCCAAAATGTAATTTTTTTTTAACTAAACGTACATCCACAGCGGTATTAAAAAGCCACAAAGATTCTGGAAGAGATCGGGGTTTTTCTCGGGCCTAGCCGGGGGACGAGCGGGGGGACTTCTTCCCCAATTGTCCCACCGTCGGGCTCACCCCCTAAAAAGAAAGTAATCAAAACAAATCATTTTCTCAAGAGCATTAATGATAAAAAAAAACATATTTAGCTAACTCTTGGCTCTCGGGGGTACTATCGCAGAATGGAAGGTTGACTGCAGAGGCGTACGCTGCCAGACCTTAAGATGATACCTGATATTTAAGCGGTTTTATTAATAATATTAGAATAGCCACATAATTTTTTATTTATGAAGTTTAAATATATGAAATTGCTTTGCTGAAATCAAAAATGTTTATTTTTTTTTCATTTATGTATATAAGTATTTTTGTTATTCACACTGTTGTGACTATTCTGGGGGACGCTTGGCCAATTATATAATTGATATAGTTATATATAGTTAATGTGTATATATTAGTATGTATATATATATATAATATATATATATTACTATCAATATATAATATATTATATATATTATATATATATAGTATATATGGGAACGGATAAGGCAGGGTGGAACGTCAGGGAAAGGTTGTGAATTGGTGTTTTGGAGGTGGCTGGTGCATTACAATCTTTGGGTGGATGTAAAGGGATGGTCTTGCGTGTAAGGGTCTTACATGGAGGGTAATATTTTGTTCCATGTTTATGTAGGGTAAGTCTGAACACTATGGCTAAATCTACGATGTGTACTATCTTAAAGTAAAAAGATGTCTTCAGATGGACAATCTTAGGCGGTTGGTAGTAGGTGAGGTCTCTGTTGCTGTCTCCCCAAGCGCTGGCCGCGCGCACCCCTGCTTTTTGAGACCCAAAATTTTTTTTGGCAACCCTAATTTTTATTGGCACCCCTAATTTTTTTGGGCAACCCTAATTTTATTTGGCCTTAAACGGTTGCGTACGCCAAACGCCGTATTGTATTCGCTGTCTCCCCACAACCAGTGTTCTTTTTTCCCACCCTGCACCTACACCTACATCCTTGCCCTAGGCACCTAACACCTAGCAAACCACAACAGCACACACACACACCACGTACACGAGCACCAACACCACCCCTGCCTGTCATTACTCAACGATTTTCCAGCGTCCTTTTTCGCGCTGGTCTTTCCGCCCCAACTGGATCAAAGACATCGCCGTCCGCGGCACCGAGCTGATGCTGTGGCCACATTTCAGAACTATAACACAAACTTATATATTTCGAACACCTACCACTCTGGCAAGTTTAGGACAGTTTAGCCCAATAGATTCCCCACGGCCTCGTTAAGTATCTGAGAGGGATGGATACCTTTTCTTATTTGTAAACCGTGACAGTCACTATAAGTAATAGATGGAACTATATTTCTCACCTGGAGATGGAGATTTATTAAGATCTCTTCTTATTTATCGTTTACCTAATTTGGTGCCCTACCGAGGGCATAAGTATGGTAAACATCCAGATAAGATTCGCCGACGCTCATATAATTTTGTGATGGTCGAGTCTATTCGAGCACATTTCTACATAATTTCAAGAGCGATCCCTGGTAGCGGTGCGGTGACTGGATGATCGTTAGTCAGTGTGCGGTAGTCTGGTGACGAAGGCCCTTTTAGATGTTGCCCTGACCCTGCGCCCATTCCCGACATTCTAAAAAAGGAAAAAAAAAAATAGAAAAAAAATTTAGAATGATTTGATATATATATATTTATATATATATAATATATTTAATTCCTATATTATTAATATATATTATATTACTATATTATATTATATAGTATATTATAATATATTATATATTATGTCATATAATATATTATTTATATAAATGAACTTATATTTAGTATCTCATCATATATATTCTTAAATACTATTATATAATCTCTATATAATATACGTAGAATTAACCTACAAGGTGATTATGGTTTCTACTTGCATCTGACTATAATTGTGTACAATCCGTTTTATGAGCTTAGGTCTAACTATGTACTACCTTTTACAAAGTTTTGTTAAGGATAGGATTAGTGTGGTTTAGGTAGATAAATTTGTATTATATTAATATATTTTTATATAGTATATTTTATTAATTTATATATATATATATAGTTATAGTAGACGCTGCTAGTTCCCTTTGGAAACATACCTTATACTGGCTCTTACTCCCTTACACCATTATTATAAGTGATATACCCAAACGGGAGAGAAAACTTTCATGTTGAGTCTCTTCTTGCGTCGCAATAAGCCTTTTGGGTGTTCGCAGAAACCGACTCACCCTTTGAGTTCGTGCGACTCCGGCACGATAAGCAACATAGTAATCGGTCTCTATAAAACTTGTGCCACTTACGCACCTGTTCAACTTGAGCACAGTTCGTTTCAACATCATCTTTTAAAAGTCCGTTGAAACTTCTCTGTAGTCCCTGACGCTCCAGTTGGGTGTAAAGCTAAGAATTGTTCCTGCTTAATATTTATCATTGTTGACAAGCATCTTCATTAACACAGCGCAGTAAAGTATAAGACTGCTTTCCATCTGTCCATTGAGAATAGTCTTTGGTAACCTTGCCTTCCGCCAGAGCTATAATCACATTTGTGCGAATTATCAGCGGGAGTAATTTCATCGACCGAAACTTATAAAACAAATTTTATTTTATTCTTCAATAGAATTCATGTTCTCATTTATATATAAGCCGGTACTCATATAAGGCTTTCTCTAATTGAGCTGAACCTTTTAACTTGAGGTTGAGGCCCAATAGTGGCTTTATGAGCGCTAGTCGCGTGGGGTTGATCTGATTAATCTGCATTAGTATCTTCGGGAGCATAAAGGTTTGCCAAATACCATTAAATTTTATAACACGTTTACTGCAGGAGATAAAAGCAAGATAATCAACATCATTTTTTCCTTTATGTTCAATACCTTTTTAGGGGTTCGGGCCGACGGCGCGGGAAAAGTACGGGTGCGGAGAAGGTACCCCTTACTGTATGCAGCTCCGTAGCGGAAACCCCGTTTTTCTCCATCTTCTCAGTGTACTCTGTACGGCACGCAAATCTAGGTAGTATTCTTGTGATATCAGAAAAATCTCGAACATTTTAGGATCAACAATTACTTTGCGCGCTCCCTCCGACTTCTCCAGCTTCTTCGTAGTCATCCTTAATTCTGTCCTCTTTCCCTTTTTCACCTTTTTCCTTTTTCACCGCGTTTCTTTTTGTCACTTACTTGTGGTTATTTCTTTTTTTTTTCCTTTCCGGGGGTTCCCCTGTCCTGTTTTACTGCTATTTTCTTTTTCGTTTCGTGTTTCGTTTTTTGTTCCTTGCTGGCTGTTCGGGCTGCCTGCCTCTTTTTCTTCATCTATTTCATTCCGGTATCCGCTCTCGGTGCTGGTCGTTCAGTATCAGTAAGTCCAAAGAGGTTACTATATAGGTTCACATATCACTTCTCCTTTTAGATAAGCAAGCTTCCTCTAGGCAATATCTTTCAGCATGAGATATCTAGCAAGATATGATATTTATCATGGAACATCTTAATATATAATCTTAATATATAATAGAGGTTTAAGTATATATATAGTATATACCAGTAAAATAAGATATATCTTCTGATTTGAATCTTGCCGAAGTCTTTTCTAACACCCATATGTATCTGTATTAGACAGCTAATAACCAAAATAATTTAATCTAGTTATTAGTGCTATTGTTACCTCAATACATTTCTTATTCCTATATTCTTCTTAGTGGACTTATATCACTATGTACATATATTATATGTATATGCCTTCTAATGTACGTAATCTCCTATTTAATATTCTATGGTTGTTTTCTCCGCCATAATTCTGTACTTCCTTAGAAATAAGACTAATAGTCGAATTACTTTTATTATGTATTATACATATTTCAACTTTCCTTCTTCTTTATCCTACGGATGCACCACATGATCCTCGTTTGTAATGGTGAGGTCTTCTATGCCTCTCTGATTTATAATCTATTATATAAAACCTTAATACGTTACTGTCATACTGTCTTGAAATATCATGTTACTTTAGTATATTACTATTGATCGGCCCTTCCTCGCGTTAGAATATACTATATCTAATCCAGTGAGGTGCTATATTTTAAGGGGGGAGCCTTCCCCGTTCCCTTCGGATTCATCTTTGCACTATACTTCGGACTACTTTCAGTATCTCCACTTAACTATTCATATTATAGGTATAATAATATATTAATAATTGTTTACAGTATTGCGCTTTCCTTTGCTGTCTGCAGGAAAATCCAGATGAGAGATTTTTATCATAACTTGTATCTTCTTGCCTACTACGTATACGTTTTCAGCAGTTTCGTTTTACTCTCCTGTTATTGTTTGGAATATACACTCGAAATATAAGCATATCATACCTCGATCACTTCTTTATCTGTTGTTTATTATCTTCCAAAAAATGGTTTATCTATTCATTTATATCTATTATTATATAGGTTCGTGCCATCCTTCCTACATGTGACCGTTTGTACTATGTAATTGCAAAGTAGGAAATTTATAGTCCTTCTTTCTTCTATAAGTGACATGATAAGTGGGCATACCCTTAGGCGGTAAAGGTACCATGTAAGCTGTAGCGGCCGAGCAGGGGAGACTTAATAAACTAATCTGACTGCTGCGTATTACATTACACAAACACTTGAGATGAACTTTAAGAGAAATAGCAAAACAATCGGGCGCTCTCGGATGTTTCTTTCTCTCATTCGCCTGTTATTTTAATTTCTTAATCACATAAAGTACTCATGAATGGGTGAGGGCAGGACCGGCCTCTCTCGATGGGCTCCTCGCTCGTTTTCTATTAGTTAATCGTTAATACTCCTATTCTTAATAAGTCATCATCTTTGGAGTTGTTTTCCGATCAGTATCCTCCGGATTGGGTTCGTTTCATTTAAAATTCCATCCCAAGCAGCCTGATTCGTCGAATTCGAACGGCCCTATACATTATACTACCCCATTGGCTCTTAATATACCCCAGGCGTAAATATTAAAAAATCATCCATAAATAGACGGGATGACTCTGGCAATTTACACCTTACTATTCTATATTTATTATACATATTTATTATAAGCCGAGTCTAGCCTGCCTTTCTCTGACGTAGTAGTATCAGTGATATATGGGTTAATTCTATGTATAACCCTATTACATAGACATGCTTATATGCACGCTAGTTGGGTAAAACATATCATACCTAATATAGTCTTTCCGGCTATAAACTAAACATATATCTCAATAGTGGATGGAATTTGATATATAGTTGTCTGCATCTCGGAGATGAAGTAAAATGATAGGATCGTCTCGGATACTAGTTTTATTTCTAGTATCGAGCACTTTAGGGTTGGTTACCGGTCGGCTTACTGGTTAGTTGTTAAGGTTTATATTCGTTTGCGTGGTTAAGCGGTTAAACCTTGATGGTTTAAGTGGATTTAGACTGCGTAAAGACTCCATTAAATGTATTTACCAACATTCCTCTATTCTTTGAATGATTACACGCTTATCAAGTTAATCTATTCGCGGGAATTCGCTCTCCGTGGAGTACCACTTATATAATAGCCGATATATAGAATATAATATAATGAGTTCAGCGATCATTACGGACGCGTAATGTTCATAGCGTATAGATATAATATATATCATATCGTGGCCTACGTATACCGTTCCAGATACTACCAGTATAATAACGTAATCAGATGGTGAGATACTTATTACTTGTATCTCCCCACTCGTAGTAAGCATAAGTTAATTAACGTACTACAAATACTATATGTAGACTTTCGTCTGATTGGTTTCTTCATAATTGGTCTAATATTCGGTCAACTACAAGACACACCTTATTAATCTTCTCTTAAAGTAAGGTTAGAACTTTCCCTACAGGTATCGATATAAAATTTATAATAGCCACAGTAAGATCGTTCTCTATAGAATAACCTATTTAAATCCATACGTCTTTATTTTCTGACAACGGATATCATTATTGGGTACATAAACTCCGGATCTACTGATACCTTAATGATGAAGGGTAAACAATGTGATATACTATTTAATACTGAAATAATAAGAAACCGGGTAAGCTATCCAGCTGTGATATCTGAAAATCTTATAGCATGTGTGTTCGGTTCATATCCGCAATCTATCTCATATGACACGCCATGGGCCTCCAGCCTCTACCACCGAAGTATACAATTAATATATTGCCTAGTGTATAATATTGAGCTCTCCTAATAGTACGCTATTATCTTTGCGCTAACATCTATATGATATGCCATTAAGTATTTAGTTATGCAAGCATTTAAGAGCCTTGAAACTATATGTATCATTACTTATGCAGTGATAGGTTAGTTGTGTGGTGTCTTTCTTGGTTATTTTACACTAAAGATATAAATAATATTACATCTTAACTTTGTGCCCTTTCGTTAAAATTTGTTTTATTCAAATAGTGACTTACTTACCGCTGGGCGCCCATATAAATAACCTGATTTATGTACTTATACTGCTTGTCTAATTAGTATAAATTTTTATATAATATACCTATATATCGTGCTTTCAAGAACTAGGAGCTCCTATCCTTTGAGCCCTGTAGTCTGTAGATGAACAACCCACATTTTCATTTCTTGGCTCAACATCAACACCAATAAAATATTTTCGGGCATAATCACCGCCGGTCCTGTGTCATTTTACTTCTTCTATAAATCTAAATTATACGACTGGAAAATCTAACTATATTAAATAGTCTACTACTTATTATACCATGACGTCTTGCTATATGAACGCTTATTAGAGGTTCGATGCAGTAGTCTACTTGCATTACAATGTCATCGTCCCGCCACTTTTTATAAGTAAGGGAGGGGACGGCTACTTATAACATCCTATTTTATCCATTGATAAAAAGTCATATTTGGGTGATTTCGTGGTAACGTCTTCTATTGAAGACAGGTTACCTAAATCTATAATAATTGACTATATTAAAAATTCTGGCGATGCGATTATATATTAAGTCTATACTCCATATAATTACACTTTCTTTCCCATCATCTAAACGCACCATTAAAAGAGTACTTTACATATCTTCTAAAAATACAATAATTTTCTAAGCCCTGGCGAGGGGATTGGCGTATTTGGGACCTAGCAAGATTATGTGCTCCATACAAGTACACCTGAGACACCTATACGACAGGGCTTATAGAAGTACTCAGATATATAATACTTTCCTATGAGTTGGAACTTTTTCGGCGCCACCTCTCTCTACATGGGTGCACTCCAGTCATTCAGGAGCCTCTTCCCGACGACCTAGCAGCCTACGCCAGACTAAAAAAGGAGTATATTTGAATGCAATGCAAACTACTCATTCTCCGTCCATCCCTGGGACATAGTCATTAGATATTATTCGCTTGGGCTTGGCCTATATCTCTGTACAGGGATCAGCGTTAAATAATCATTCGATATTAATTGAGAACCCTCCGTCATCATGATTTGCAGCGCCTAGGTTACGAGTGGCAGCAAGGCCTCGGGAAGATGCTGCGGGCGTGGCTCTTTCCTATGGTTCAGTACTCTAGCCGAAGCTTCATCGCTAGTTAAGATAGGATGCTGCTGTAAATCGCTTGTTCTTCTTGTTAAGCGTTGGTCCGAGTGGTGTGTTAGGGTCTAATCTCTAGATGTGAGGCGTATTACTTGCTAGGAGTGCCCAGGATTTAGACTCTGCCTGCTAGTGGCAAAAAATGCACTCCTTAGGCGGTATTTAATATTCTAGTACGCTAGAATTTAGATTTTTCGCGTGAAGATTCTTTTATTTACTTAATAATATACTCATGCTATTTGGTAGTGTAGTGAATCGCGGCGACTTTTTGACCTGAGCAACCTAGATTGTTTCGGTGTCTATATATGATTAGTATAGATAATTTTGTCTTTCTTTAAACTTTGGGAATTTCCTTTAGTTAAGTGACGGATATACTCCTTGAGTGACGATGCATGTCTTTTCCTAATGTCTTTCTAGCGTATGAGTTCATACGGGCCCTTAACTGGAGGGTCGGTTTCCCCAGCTATGAGCGTAGCCGCTTATGGCTTCGAAACTTTCGCTTTTTCCCTACTCCGTATTTGCGGTTCTTCATAAATGAGATTGGAGCCTTAGGTCCATAACCGAGCTCATATCTCATCATCCGTGGTGCCCCCTGGTGTCAGTGTCTTCGTCTGCCAGCTCTGAAGAGGTCGTAATTAGAACTCTATGATGTTATAGAGACGCATGCGTTCGGAAGCGCTGTCCGCCGCACGCTATATTCCCGCGGTGTGTCATCAGTACCTCCCAATGTTTTCTGATTTATATTTACATTGCCAACGACTGTGAAAGAATACGATTTCCGAAAGAGAAAATACTGTGTTATCGCTGCGCCTCCAGAAACATCTCTCGATATTCTCTTTGGTGCGAATTGTTTTGTTTACTGCACTCGTTTTCCTCTAGCGTTCTTTTCGCATATTTTTTCGCTCCCTTTGCTCCTTTAAGCCTCTTTTGCAATTCTCTTCTCCTCTACTTTTTGCTCGTCTTTTGCGGTTTTTCTCATCTCGCAATTCCGCTGCTCGTTCCGACAGAACTGCCTACGTCAATCCGGACTTTTGGTTGTAAATATTCGGCCGGCCTGTATGCTCTCTTGCATTTGCCCCGTTTCTGTGAGTTCTCCCGTATTTATATAGGTCACTTGGTTAGTTAACGTACTGTCTTCAAATCATTTTGCGGTTTGTTCATTTAGGGCGATAAACGATCATAGTGATTTTTGGTGCCATAGTTCACACTTAAAGGGGGTGTGGATCGCACATTCGCTGACATTAGAGTTCCCAATATCGTTCTAGGCCGTGCATGGTTGAACTGTTTGAATACCTCGGGGTGCAGCATCTGCACGCCGTGCTGGAGCAGCTCGGCGCGGATCAGCAGGTCACTTGAACACGCGCGCGGGGTCTGCACTATTTTCAAAACCATGAGACTATTTTTCTTTTTCAATTTCTTAGAGGCCTCTTATACAACGGTTGAATAATGTCTCACAAACAATGGTGATTGTTTATTATATAATCTAGATATATCTAGAGAGCTTATAAATACCAGTAAAGTAGCTTATTATAATATATATATAATATATTATGATAGTATTTATATAGATATATAGGTTATTAGTAATATTATCTAGTTATATAGATATATCATAATATATTTTGGATATCTATATACTAATATATATGCTATTTAAATATGTGAGTTATACTTATCATACTAATACATGTTGATATAAGGATATATGATATAATAGTATAATGATTATCATTGGAGAATTAGGAGATAGAAAAAGCAAGATAGTTAATTATAGCTGAAGTAATCAGTGATAGGTATAATATACTTATTATATATATTCTATAATAATATATATACATATATATATATTGTTAGATATAATAGTAGGATATAGATATATCGAGCATTTCTATAGCATATAGTAGATACTATGTGTTAACTCATATATATATAATATAGTATATAATTATATATATCATAGATTAAGTAGAAATACATATATTAGCTATATTAGTGAATCATATCGATATAGGCATTCATACAGTAGTATATATATTATAGCTTATATAAATGATTATATATATAATAAATATAATATAATAATATTATAATAATATTTAGTATATATATATATATATATCTATATCTTCTTCGTTCTTCACCTTCCTCTTTGCCCCAGATTCGGGGGTAAGGTGCTGTACAAGCATCGGAAAAGAAAAGGCAGTAGGAGACAATGACAGAGACGTTCGAAAAGAAGCCAGCCCTTACGCCCCTCGTCGGTACCCGAATTAATGTAGTGGAAGAGCCTTCGTACACAAAGGACAAAAAAATTCCACTCACTAGAGGCATCATGGCCGCGCGACGGCACCCTCACATGGTAAATCGTCAATTGTAGGGTTCATTCCCTTGGCCGGTGGGCCACAACCATGCCCCATACAAAACCCCGGGCCATTCTCTCCTATCATGCACCTTTATTTCCTCTCGCCTCTGCAAACTCACTTTCTCTCTCAGACATTCGTTTCACCGACTCAATCCACTTCCTCTTCGGTCTCCAGCCGGTCTATTCCCAACACACTCTCCACTATACTCCGCTAACCAAGCCATGCTATCATTCATTCCCTTTCACATGATCAACACCATCTCCACAAACTTTCATTTTATTCTCTCATTTACACCTGTCTGTTCAGACGCACACCCTCCTATAACGTTTCATTCTCACTTTATTAGTTCTTTTTCACACCTGAGCATGCCCTAAGATTGTCCAATCTGACACATTGAACTTTAGATCTAATTACTTCTTTATTTCCAGCCATAAGTTCACTACCATACAGAATTAGACCAACAGGTCAACAAACATACCTCGATGTAAAGACTTAGCGCACTCAAGACCTTAGTCCCTTTTTTACTATCACCAACGATTTAATTGCATCAGGCACCATCTTCCTGCATTCACAACTTTTCTACTGACACTCCTGCATCTCCGTTCCCTTCTCATCCAACACATACCCTAAATATTTAGAACTCAGAACCACTATTGGCCTTCAGCCTGCTTATCAATCTAAGCAAACTTCACACTGAGGACTGTCTCACCTAACAACCATAACTTACTCTTATCTACGTTTAAACTTTTCAAAACCCCTCCTTTTACATTACCCTCGCAAATCTCTCTAACAATCCTCTCCAAACTCTCTTCGGATTCTCCACACAAAACCAATCATCCGCGATACAATAAGGTAGGCACCCTGCACTTCCTCTTCCATCTCTCATCATTCTAACACCATTTTCCTGCCATCCCCTCGAATTCCTTTATCATAACCCGCCATCCAATATAACATTTGAATAAACCTAAGGAGACTGAACAAACCTGTCCTCACTCAGCTATTATCTAACCATTCACGCATTGGGGACCCATTTGATTCTCTACACACGCTTCACTATCGTCTATTTATTCTTACACAATTCATTCAGAAGCTTACCACTAACACATATATCACCAACACCTGCTATAAAGCTTTCCTATGAACTCTATCATACGCCTGTTGTAAAATCCATAAAAACCTAAATAATAATTTATTCTTCTTCTCCCTTCATTTTCTTCAAATTCATTTGTTTCAAAAATGGTAAGATTTGAATCCACACAATCCCCCTCTACCAACTCTAAGGCGCACCTTGTTCTTTTCACCAAACCTCCCTAGTCACATCGACCGCCACGTTTTCGACCAAGAATAACCAGCATATACCTTCCTATCAGCCACTCAATGAAACTTATTCCCCTATAATTTCTAAAATTCCCCTTTTCTCCCTTACCCTTAATATAGGGGTATATAATTTACCGGCTCTCTCCAATCCTTGGAAAACTATATCCTCCATAAACGTCTCTTATTAATCAGCAAACTTCCACAATCAATCAATCTAACTCATCTCGCCTTGTCCGTTCTTGTCATTCACTACGTAATTTTTCATCTATACCTGCAGATTTACAATGTCTCAACTTTCTCAACTCTACCCATTACCTCCCCTTACTAATAACCTCAATCCCCAAAATACCTATTTCCTTCTTGGGCACCATCAAAAACCCCAATTACTAACACCATCATCATTACTGTGTAATATTGTGCAGATTTTCGAGGTTGTCTCATCGCCCCGCACAACTGTACCTCCATCAATTACTGTTAATATTGGTGCAGATTTCGAAGTTGTTTTTCAACTCCCCTCACAATCCATTTCATCAGTTTACAAAAGCACATCCCTATTCATTATTTCTAAGCAAAAGCAAATTCCCCCTTATTCTCATTCTTAACCTTTCGCGCTACCTTCCAGAAGCTTCCTATTCCTGGTATGTCCCCAAATTCATCCTCCTTCCAAACTGGGTTCATTTACCTCTTGTTTTCTCTACGTAGCACCTTTTAGTATTCTTTTTCTCCTCTTATATAATTCCACATGCATCTTTATTTTTGAAAAATTTCAATCATTTTGCTTTTAGTAAATTTTAAACCACTTCTTTTTTACCTTTAACCGCTTTCATCACCTTTTCAATTCCACCATTCGCTGGTAACATTCTTATCCTACTTTGCACATCCACACACACTTCCTTTGCACTAACTAAGAATTGCTTCTTCATATTTTGCCCCAGATTGTTTGTTCTCAGGTATCACACCTTGTTTACATTATTTCAACCGTTCACTAGCGAGGCTCTTCATACTTTATCCCTTTCATGTCTTGCTCACTTACTTCTCACTCTTAATGTTTAATACCTACTTCCTTTTGTACACCTTCCTCTCCATCCAAGCCCACCACTAAACTTAATTTTACATAGACATAATAATGATCCGATTAATCCCATTCCTAAACCCTCACTGATTTTAACATCAAACACATACTTCACCAATCTCCTTCTTCACCAACACCAAATCAATCATACTTTTTCACTTCGATACCATCTACCTACACCAACTCTAGAATGCTTATGGATTACTCTTGTGTTTAAAAAGTTTAAGTAGATTATATCCTCTCTCTTCACAGAAAATCAATCACCTCCGATAGCAATTCTGTCAGTCTTTCCTCTCCTGTAAACCTGTTATACCATCCGTTTTTTTGATCACCTATCCAACCATTAGGTCCCCCAACACTATCATTTAAAGCTCCTACTTACCCCATCCAGAGCATCACTTCAGATTATCCAAAAATCGTACTCTCCTTCAAATTTCCCTCAGAATCGGAAACCAGACGTCACAACTCACACATACCTTCGACGCTTTTCAACTTGAATTTAAAACCATTAGAATTCTAGGACTCACAAGAACACAAAAGATCGTAACCATAAGATACTTTTGTACCAAGGTCCCCCAAAAACCTCATCAAAAAAATTGCCAACCTCTTTTCTCTCCCTCTCTCATTCTCTTTCAAACATAACCAGCACGTACATCATTTACACACCCATCAAAACTTCACCTTTTCCTCTTCATCTTTGTTTCAGTCCGAGCGAGTCGAATCAAATTTCCCTTTCTAAATACATCCATCACTCTCTCTCTTCTCCTCAACATTTAATTCCTAGAAATTCCATTCCAATACGATTCATAACAATTTCGCCGAAAGAATAGAAGGTCCGTTTTACGGCGATTCACCGATCCATCCTCCGGACGGCATGCATTTCAGCATTCCCTAGCAGAGAATAAGGTGGTAGTTGGGGCAGCCAACCCCCAGACTAAAACCACGTTGCCCCTTAGTTCGATTCTACTCGACCATCGCAGACATACGATGTGGCAATATCTTTCTCGCCGCAACAACAGGGATACTGAGTAGTAGGATGTTGTAAGGTGTTTAACTACTAGCAGTGGGGTGTGTACTTTAATTCATGTGGTAATATGATATGTGGGATTAAATGGTGGTCTAGTAAATGTTGCCTGGAGGAGAGTGTGTAAGAATATAATATATATATATATATATTTATATATATATAATATATATATATATAATTATATATATAGTATAATATATATATATATATATATATCTATATTAATATATATAATAGTATATAATATAGATATATTATTATTATTATATATTACATATAACAATTAGTATATAATTATATATATATATATATAATATATATAATATATATATATCGCTAATATATATAT
>JABUQX010079151.1:25000-32500 GCA_015478945.1 Trachelipus rathkii | reverse complement strand
ATAATATATATATATGATATAATTATAATATATATAATATATATATATATATATATATATATATATATATTATATAAATATAATAATATATATATATAATATATATATATATAATATATATTAATATAATATATATATATTATATATAATATATCATATTTTTATTAAAAATAACAGTAAAAGTAATAAAATTCTCACTACCTAGCAGCCGAATACATGAACTAGAAGAAAAAGATGCTAGCGGATTACATCAAACATTAAACTAGAATTGGTTCACGGGCGTATAACATTTGTAGTAGTAGTTAGTAGTAGAGTAGGTTAGTAGCCGTAACAGGTAGTAGTAGTAGTGAGTAGTAGCTGTAATTAGTTAGCCACAAAATTATTACTATTCAATAGTATCACCCATTCGATCAATCGTATGCCATTTTATATTTGCAACGTAAGCTTTTAAAACAGGACTTAAAATAAAAGTTTTCCAATGAAACAACTTCGAATCACTGAAAACTAGCTTAAAACTAAGCTTATTTCGTTTCAGTGAATAACATCGTCTACCGTGATTGGTTCATTTCTTCCAATCACAGCCATAAGATTTATCGTTTTAAAATTGTATTATCTTATATCTTTAAACTTATTTAAAAGATCATAAGTATTTAGTCTTTGGTCGTGTTATAAGGTCGTGCTCTCTCTACCTACATCATGATCCGCCTTAACAGATATACCGCCATACAAGATATTATTCAGGGGGTGATCAAGATCCCAAGGAGTAGTGTTTCGTTCATATATAAAAGAAATTCTAATGGCTTTGAATATTTCACAGGATTTCATCACTCGACATATTCTACAGGCAAGCGTGTCTTTATGAGTGTAGAAGAATTACTTAGTATATGTAAACACGCTGAAGATTGGTCAATGAAGGTTTTAAACCAGCCTAAAACAGTCATTAGTAGAAGCGATGGTAAGCAGCTCACTTTAGCTTTTTCCAAATATCTAAATACTTACAGTATGGAAATTAGAATATGGCGAATGTGTAGTGAAAAACGGGTGTATATGAACCTACATCTTACGGATTCTATATTAATGGTCGACCGCAGATAAAATATCTGTCAGAGGCGCGTAAGAAAATATTAAGGCATTTGAAGAAAACGGAAATACTGACTAATTATGTCACTGTAGCGCATTATATACGCTGTATCTGGAATATTATACATTTAAAAAAATGTTAACAGACGATCATGAAACTATTATTAAACAGTTCTTGGCTTCTATGGATGTGCAAAAATTTATTAGATCGTTTAGAGAACATTGGCGTGGATCTATTTACATCGATGATCCAGCCTCTAAACAGACTATGGTATCGCTTAGAGAACTTTTTACATATGTGCTAGGGGATGGTGTTGAGGAAGTGAAAAAATATTTGTGGGACAACAATATAAACGATTGGTATATTCGCGAAGATTTGGAGCGTTTAAATCTTAAGTCCTCATAGAGGTGACATATATATATATATATATATATTATATATATTATATATATAATATAATATATATATATATATATATATATATATATATATATATATATATATATATATATATATATCCTGTATCTGTTTTTTTTTTATTTTTATTATTATTATTAAAACTTACTGACCGCAGGGTTCTGAGTGTAAGATAGCTTCCATTATCGATTTTGGGATGTTTGCTATGTTAATCGTAATCTTAAGAGATAAATTCCACCAATGCGTTGGTGATTATATATGTTTCATCAGTAAGCCGATTCTCACTGTGCCTTAACCATGTCGTCAATCACCGCCTCTAAACTCGTTGAGACCACCTTTACGAAAACCATACGTCATTCCGAGTGCGACGTTACTATAATATTAAGACGAAAACCTGATGGCGAACGATACATCGTCTGTGTTCCGGCTTACAAGACAGCAGATCGTCCATTATTCGTATCTGTAGAACAGTTCAGTAGGATCATCGAGTGTATAGAAACATGGATAAAGGCAAAGTGTACATGTACTAATATGGATAATCCGTTCATAATAACCACGAGTGGTGATGGTGGGAGTGGTCTTAATAGAATCGCGGCTACTTTCTCATTTAGGCGACAATATTGAAGATCAACGTTCGCTAACTAACTGTGAAACCAAACCATGAATGGCTCATTTTTGTGGACGTGTATAGGTTTCTCTGTCAGTTCGATCGAAAGTATTAAAGCTCTGGTTAAGATGAATGAAGAATTAACGGCTCATCTTGACGATGTCACAGAGCTCGAAGAATTAATACATGAAGGCCATAAAGTAATGTATATTATTTACAGTAAAATATGTGGATTACCGTACACTGAAAAACATCGACACGTGTTAACAACGAACAACTTGCCGAAGTTTACTATTCTTTGGAATGAACGGGTGGATGTTAAAGATCCCGAATATGTGTCAAAATGGTTTAATGTATCAGCTAGTATTTATTCGTACATAACTACTATAGGGTTGGAAACGCTTGAGAAATATATAGAAACTGCTCAGTTTCAACTGCACCCCATGTCTTCTGCCCAAGTGTATTAATATATATTATATATTATATATATATATATATTATATAGATATATATATATATATATTATATATATATATATAATATATAGATATATTATATATATTTATATATATATATATATTATAATAATATATATATATATATATATTATAGTATATATATTATATATATTATATATCTTAATATATTTCAAAGTTCTTAGGCATTGTAAATAATTTGTATATCTCCGTATTATATATATATATATATATATATATATATATAATAGTAATATATATATATAGTTATATATATATATATATATATATATATATATATATATATATATATAATATATATATTTAGTTCAAAGTTGTTAGCAATGTAATACTTATATGTAAATTATATATAATATATATATTAATTATATATATATATATATATAATATATATATTCATATATTATATTATATATATATATTAATATATATATATATATAATAATTTGAAATAAACATTCAGTAAAATAATATAATATGAAACTTTTTTATTATATCCCTGTGATTTTTCCATGTTTTGGGGACTTTGTACTTATAACTCTTATCAAACAATCCTTCACTGTGATTGGATGACATGAACCAATCACGGTAGACGATGTTATTCACTGAAACGAAATAAGCTTAGTTTTAATCTCTTTCAGTGATTCGAAGTTGTTTCATTGGAAAACTTTTATTTAAGTCCATGTTTTAAAGCTTAGTGAAAATATAAAATGCATACGATTGAATCGAATTGGGTGATATATTTAATAGTAATAAGTTTGTACTACTATTACAGCTACTACTACTACCCCTGTTACGGCTACTACAACTACTACTACTACTACTACTACTATTAACGGCCCGCTTTGAACCAATTCTAATTTAATTTTGATGTTATCGCTACATCTTTTTCTTCTAGTTCATGTATTCGGCTGCTAGGTAGTGAGAATTTTATTACTTTTACTGTTATTTTCATGAAAATGGGTGCTCAAACGATACTTAAAGCTATAAAGTTGTAAAGCATGGCTCGGTGAGAGAGGGTGTGATGGAGCCATGCAGGGGGATTATTATCCCAACGGCTTTAAGTACTTAGGGTCAGTAAAAATGTGTTTCTACTGTAATATTTCCATACTAAACATAAAAATAAGTGACTTTATTAATATATCAGGCTGAAAAATCTAGCTATGTTAGAAAATTATAAGGATGAAACGTTGTCAAGGTTAGATTCGCTGGAGAATTTCTTAATGTCAACGTTTATCCGAGTCCATAACGGCTGTCAAATTGTGATAATATAAAGGTTTGGACCTAAGTTTTGTTTTGTTTGGGAATGTCTGCTGTTGTTAGGTTTATATATATATATATATATATATATATACTATTATATATATATATATATATATATATATATATATATATATTATATATATATATATATGTATATATAGAGATACATTATATATAATATATATATAATTATATAAATTATATATAGATATATATATATATAATATATATTATATATTATTATATATATATATATATATATATAATTTAAATAAAAAATGTCTAATATAATTATATATATATATATATAATATATATATATATATATATATATATATATATATATATATATTTATATATATAAATAAATTATATCACAGCTACTTTCATGAAAGTACCCGTGAAAGTAGACGTGAAAGTAGCTCATGTAAGTAGCTCATATATATATATATATATATAATATATTATATAAATATATATATATATAATAAAAATAAATAAAATTTAAAATTTTATAAAAATTTACACATATATATATATATTATATATATATATATATATATATATATATATATATATATATATAAATAATAATAATAATAATAGTTTTAATGTGCTAACTTCGAGAAATATTTTACTGCATTCTGACAAATTTTTATGAAATATGTCATCAAGACGTTTATTATTATTATTATTATTATTATTATTATTATTATATTATTATTATTATTAATATTATTATATTATTAATGTTTTATATTATATATATATATATATATATATTCATTATTATTATTAATATCATTTAGAAATTCTATATCAACTTTTGTTTTAATATAAGTTCTGCTTTTAGCTTCCTATTCACGAAATGTTTTCTTCTAATTTTCATTTAATTTTCTTAAAAATATTCTAGAAAATAATTTACAAAGAAAGTCTTCAGAGTTTCGATTCTAGCAGTTGAATGAATTATTTTAACACAAAGTTACTAAATTTTAGGTAGCATTTCATATTATATTTAATCTAAGGAACATTATGTTAATGTCTGGTTTATGATGTCTTATGTAGTAAGCTTCAGCTATTTTTAGTTTTTGCTTTTCGCTTGAGGAGTGCAAATTTTAAATGACTTTGATATATCAGCTATAGTTTTCTTGTTATATATATATATATATATATATATATATATATATATATATATAATATATATATATAATATTGAAATGTATATATATATATATATTATATATATATATATATATATATATATTTTATACATACATTTTCATACATACTGGTATGCTCTATTTATTAATCTATTAATAGTGTAACAGTCAGACTCGGAACATGCGAAATGGTACACGACATGGTGATTAATTGAAAAGGTTTCCTTAGTAGAGAAGTAGGAAGAAAGTTTTCTGGTTTTGGGGTATAGTTTAACTGTGATTGTTGAGTTGCTTGTAGACTTAATGTGGGTGTTGATAATACCGCTTAGGAATTTTTCCTTTATCGAAGTCTTTTGCGTTTGAAATTTTAAAATTATAGTTAATGCTTTCAGAGATATTGTTCGTATTCTCCCGTTTTTATTTTCTATAGAGTTTGTTTATTATTTTTTTCTATTAAATTTAAAGGGTGGTTACAGTTTATTAGGTTCTGTTTAATTCTTTTAACATCAAATGATTACCAATCCGAGCACAATTTATGGTCTAAACCTGAATTATATACAGCTCCTACTTTCCAGAAGTATATAGTAGCAACTCAAATTGTTAAAAACACGTCATATATAATATATATATATTATATATTATATATATATATATAGTATTATATAATATATATATATATATATATATATATATAGTATATATATTATCCGTTAAATATCAAACTTTCAGTAATCTACTCTAGCGCTATGCGCATGCGTCTGGAGATAAGCCCGACCAAAACTAAAAGTCATCCTTGTTTTTCTTCTTTTCCTCCTTCTGTGTTTCTTTCTTTTTCACATTTGTTCTTCTTTTCTCCTTTTTCTTATCGTTTTTCTACTTCCCAATGATTCATCTTTACTTGTATCTTCTTTTCTTCCATAGATTGGTGAAATGTGTCATATATAATATATATATATAGTATATATATAATATAGTATATATATATTATATATATATATATATATATATATATATATATTATATATATAAATATAATATATTATATATGTATGTATGGTATATATAAATATATGTATAATATTATATATATATATAATGGATATATATATATATATAATATATTAATATATATATATAATTAATATATATATTATATATATAAGCCGTTTATAACGATCAAACTTTCAGTATCTTACTCTAGCGCTATGCGCATGCGTCTGGAGATAAGCCCGACCCAAAACTAAAGTCATCTTGTTTTTCTTCTTTTCCTCCTTCTTGTGTTTCTTCTTTTTCATCTTTGTTCTTCTTTTTCTCCTTTTTTCTTCATCTTTTTTTTATTTCCCAATGATTCATCTTACTTGTATCTTTTCGCGCTTCCATAGATTGCGTTGAAAATGTCATATATATATATATATATATATTATATATATATATATATAGTATATATATATATATATATATATATAAATATATATATATATATATATATATAATGTTTGGTCTTGGGTTCATATGACCCACGGAAAAAAAAATAGCATAGAAATAATTCGGATTTTCAGACGTTAAAGGCGTTTGGTCAGGGGGTAAACCCCTAAAGGCGTTGCGCCCACCGTCGGGAGGGGGACCCTCACCCCTCTCGACTCCCCAGTGAGCGGAACGCCTTTAAGCCCCAGCCCCGTTAAGATACCAAAAATAACTGCATAAGATACGGTTCATCTTTACTTTTCTTTTTCATCCAAAGATGGGAGATTGGATATATATATATATATATATATATATATATATATATATATATATATATATATATATATATATATATATTATATATATATATATATATATATATATATATTATATATATATTATATTATATATATATATATATATATATTATTATTATTATTATTAACATTATTATTATTATTATTATTAATCTCATGCGAGCCCTCTAAATGACTTCAAAATCAAATCCTATATCATCTCACTGAGGCTTAGCACAGTGGAGTAAGACGTGAAGTCTTAACTCAGCGATAGAAGGATCGTATCTCGGTCCTGAGAGGCACTGAATCGTATCCCAGATATGATAATTTTTGTATGACGGCGCGCGAGCGAGCACACAGCGTGTGACGTCACGGAGTATTCTCGAACGGGCGAGCTAGGCACGCGGGCGCTCGACGCGGACGGTTCAACCTGTGAGCCAACGGGCGCGGTCCCCCGCAAGGGGACACCGGGAATGCGCGGGAACCCCGGAAACATTAAGTACGCGTATTAAGTACACTTTCCAAGTGTACTTAATGCACTTCCAAGTGTACTTAACGGCTTGGGTTAGTAACTACAGCGATGACGTCACCGTGTAAGTAAGTAGCTCATGAAAGTAAGTAGCTCATGTAAGTAAGTAGCTCATATAAGTAGCTCGTGTAAGTAAGTAGCTCATGTAAGTAAGTAGCTCGTGTGCGCGGCTTGGGTTAGTAATCC
>JABUQX010079151.1:0-15000 GCA_015478945.1 Trachelipus rathkii | reverse complement strand
ACTATAATACTATTACAATTGTTATTAATATATTATATATAGTAAATAAGTGTATAATAACTAAATAATATATATTATATATATAAATAATGAAATATAATATATAATATATTTATAAATGAATAATATATAAATAAATATACATCTAGCAATTTATATATATATATATAATACGAATATAAGTTATCAATGATAATAAAATTTTGCCTTATTTCTCCCCTACTCTATATCTTAGAAGGGTAAAATTATATAGCTATTGGAGCGTATAGTACATAATAATCTTTTACAATATAATTCATAATATAATTATATGTAGCTCAGGACCATATAAATCATTTTATCTGTACTATATAGTTATACGGAATACTGGAAAATATAGCACTCCATTTATAAACTTTGTAAAATTTTAAATCTTCAATGTTCGTCAGCTAATAGCTAAAAGATTAAGCGCGGAAGTATAAACTCTCTTGTGAGTGGGCGCGCACAATAAGAAGTACGGGTGTATATAAAACTCCTGTAGCCTATAATTAACCCGAATCGCTGTTTTGATAGATGGAATACTACCCCTTCAGTATTCTTCATTATAATATATCATGCATTCATAGTAGAAGAAAAAGACTTAAGTCAAGATAGATAAATAAGATATACTAGCACTCAATTAGATACTCTCTCCAGACATTTTGCATACAATAAACTCCCTCACACGCTCATGACTGTCGGCATTATAATACTAGCACGTACCATCCTGATGTGATCAGCTTCACTACAGTTGGTATATAGACTTCAGGGCCCTGCTGCACTTCCTCATTATCTGTCCCAAAACTACAAATTTTATCGCACAAAGAATGATGAGCTAGGACAAGGTTAGTCGATTATAATATGTTCGACTGGTAATAGAATCCATAATATTATAGACTAACTATATTCGGTTACCCTACGTGAAAAGAAACGTTGATGTTGCATGGTACCAGAAGCGGACTTGTTGAATGTAACTTATCTTTAGACTTCAGTTGGTATACCTATCTTTAATTCACTGCATTGAAATATAAAAACCTTGTTAGTTTTAGTGATATATAATTATATTTCTTATACGTTACATAGTATCCAATAGTGGCTTATTGTTTAAAATAAATGTACAATATTTTTATCATTAAGGAATCTTAAATAACTTTATATTAATAGTTATTGTATTTTTATAGTAATCAAAAAATTTGTATAATTAGTTTAGATCTTCGGATGTAACTAGTTATGTCGTCTATAGAATATGAATATATTCATATACTAGTTTCATATGTTAATTATAGCATATTTTTTGCCTTCAAATGTGTTTTGTATGTCTACTTATGTCTTCGGACATAATGGTATAGATATGGACTGCATCTTGAAACTATTTATTTTTCGTAGCTCGGTTAAGTTTTAGTTTATAATTTTCGACTCGTTCTGGAAAAATTGTAATAAAGTATAGTTTAATTGGTCTAGTTAACTATGCCCCCAAAGGCTTATTGTATACATTTATTCAAAATGAAGGTGTTTAGGCTTTAATAATGTAATGTAATAATAATAACTTAAATAACCTATACTTCTGTACTCATTCTCCAGCCGTTTGTGGTAATAGCGCGGGAAGTAATGCTAGCACTTCATCCCTATTTATCTCTCAACTTTAGTTTAAAGTGAGAAAATTTTTGATATTACTTGCGGTACTTGAGTGACATAAAACGAGATTTGTCACGTAGTGAAGAATATGGTTAAGCATAAGTCTGAAAAGTGAAATGTAATATATAAAGCGTACGCTGTAGAGTACTCCTTCGAGTTAGACTAAACCAAATTACATACAAAATTAAAAGAGTGATCAGAATGAAATACGATCTTTCTACTCAAGAATACTTCTCTTTCAAGAATTGCTCTCTCCAAAATTAATAAAACAGCCTAGCTTCGGCAAGAGAGTGAGTCAAATTTTTAAAGTGTATATATATATTTGGGCTTGACGGACTCGAATTCTCTCGATCACAATTATATTTCTTTCGCAGTGAAAAAAAGAGTCAGGCAAGTTAGGTGGATTAAATAGCGCTGGAATTCCGTGTAACGTGATCTAATATCGCTAACGAAGATAAGAGATAATTCATACACAAGAATAAAGAACTATTATATGTTACTGCTATTACTTAATACAATTGAAATATCATATTATCTTATCGTAACTGAATATACAATATACCATTCATTTAACAAATTAATGCTCCTCTAGACATTTAACCATACATCATTCTTATAATATATTTAGTTGTGCTTTGCTCCAGCAAAAGAAACACCATTCATTAGCAAGTCCATCACCATTATATTATATATATCCTTCAAATAATTATATATATCTGATATTTCGTATCTATAATAAATACTAATAATCATTATAAATAGAGTAATATATATTATTATATATCTATATATATATATACTATATATTATATATAATATATATATATAAGGCTATGGATAATTGTATATAGTACCTATTGTTTTAAGTTTCCTTTAAACTATACTCTATTGTAAAACTACGCTCGTATATATATATCCAGTCAGTTTGTGAGTCAGTTGAAACTTTCCGAGGTTAGGAAAAGTGACCTTCAGCCATTATGTAGAGCCGTTTCTTTGAACTACAACTTCATATACGCTTACTGGCGAGATATATGTTATAACTCAGAAGAGGTATTGGTGTCAAAAAACAACGAAATGTAGATGCCTTTCGTGCTTATAATTATGTATGCTCTATAACTATGCTTTTAGACAAATATGAAAACCCCTCTCTGATGTAGATATAAGATATAGATACCATAAGTAAGTCAAATTAATGATATAATATACATGATCTACAAAATATACTTATTTGATTTTATTTATTTATTTTTAGACAATAAATCATAATAGTTTAGGTATAAATAATATTTATTATCAATATTATATCAACATAGTACAACAGAAATATTTTGATTACGGAAACTAGTAGTATTATAAGTTTTAGTAAAGTGCAAATATAAATATATCTCCCTGACATAATATCTATATTGTATATATATATATATATATTTATACTATAACCATATAATCTTTTATCTAGGGTATTAAAATAAATGTATATGAATGTTATATATATATATATAATATATATTGAGTAATATTGTATATTATACTGACTTTTCCTAGTATATGTGGCGCGTACCTTACCAAGCAGATTTAGTGACGTTGAGGTGGTGAGGATATTGAGTATATATATATATATATATATATATATATATATATATATATATATTATTATATATATATATATATAGAAGGGGTTATAATAGGTAAGTAGGGGTATATATATAATTTATTATATAGGATTTATTACCTATAGAGGTTTAGGAGAGAGGGTGAAGAGAGAGAGAAGGAGGAGAGAGAGAGAGATTATTCAAAATTCTTTTTTTTCAAAAAGTTACCTATGATTATACTAGAATTACAAAAGTTTTCGTTCCCGTAGATTTTCGTTGTTTTTCGTTCGTACAGCAAGGTAATAATGTTTTGGCTCTGGCCCTCCTATCATACTTGATTATAATGAGAATATGAAGATCATAATGTGAGCGCCCATAGATCTTTATAATTTTACCTCTCTCAAAGAACAGAGAAGGAACTGGCCAAATTTTCCCCAAATGAAGTGTTTATTCTCCTGAAAAAATGATATTATTTTGCTTTCTAATTGGTAATTTGTTTTCTTTAAATTTATTTTTATAAATGTTTTCTTTTTTCACTTTTCAGAATAGAGAAATTTTAAAAATAGTTGGTAAAATTATCACAACTTTTGACCTTTATAATATTTTTATTCTCATCTTCTAGAGACAAGAGACATCAAAAAAAATATTGTTTTTTAGGTGAAGAGTAGGAAACCTATCTTTTCAATCGCCTACGCTTATTTTTACTCCAATAATAGTATACGCCCCTGTATATATATATATATATATATATAAGTACAAATGGACAATTTATCCCTTGCACAGTATTTGTATATGATCACTTAATTTATTTCATAGCAGATATGTAAAATAAGTATAATATTCTATTATAGTATTTACAATAATAATACGTCCTATAGATAAGTCATAAATACTATAGTGTATTATAATTTTATTTGTAAAAACAGGTGAAATCTGAACTTTTGCCAGGGGTTTCCTGGTGAGTAATAGGAGGGGAGGGGGGATCAGACGACTGGTTAAACCAATCGAAAAAATTGGGAGACAAGGGGGGGTTTAAAGGGTATCTATTTTATTTATTTTATCAAAAAAAAATAAACTAGGCCTTTGAGGAAAACGTGGTTTCCTTCAAAATTTTCCTATACAAAAAGTTATTTTGTATTTAATATAATTATTTAATAAATTATATATATTTATATTAATATATATATATTATATTATATATAATATATTATATATATTATATATTAAATATATATATATATATATATATATTATATATATATATATTAATTTATATATATACAATTATTATATATATAATATAATTATTTATAATATATATTATAATATATTATAATAATAATATATTATATATATATATATATATTATATATAAATATAATATTAATATAATTATTATTATATTTAATTATTATTATATACCAGGGTTGGGATTTTAATATATAGAGTAAAAATAATAAAATATATCTCATATAAATATATTTTATTGTTTTTTTTTATGGATTTTTTATGGTGTAGATTTTTATTTTATAGGAGTAGTAAATCTTTAACCGTCCCTAAATATATATATAATATATATATATAGCTCAGTAAATAATAATTTAAAAGTTAAACAAATTTTTTTTTTATAAGTTATTTTTTTTTTTTATTATAAAGTATTAAATTATTAATTTTATTTATATTATAATACCCTACTATCAGTTTAGAGCCCTATATATATATACTATTATCATATATTAATATTATATATGATGAGATTTATTCTTTACAAAATTTATACTTTATTAATATAAATTTAATAGTAGTTATACTATATAACCATATATATAGCTCCCTAAATTATATAATACCTAAATATTGTAAATAACCTACGCCTCCTAATACATCATATATATATATAAAATGATAAGTATGTATAATTAATGTTTAATATATTTATATATATATATTAGATTATATTATATATATTAACTAAATATACCAGATAATAATTAAAATATAACCTATGTTTTTTATATAGGTATCTTGATACATAAAAAATTTGAATTACTATCAAAACAACTTAATTATCAAATATTCTTGAACCTTTGACCAATTTTTATCGGGCTTAAATTAAATAGGTGCATGTTGGTGGATTCATATTCTGTGGTCAGCTGAGTCGTGTGCGTCATGAAGATTGAGATTCAAGAGAATCGAGTTTCGGCGCTATTAATGTTTACTTAACTTGGACATACATGTGACTCGCTTCGTCATTATTTACTGCGTCTAAACTCGATCAAGCCAATTTGACATGGTTGTTAGCTACACATCGTCTGTAATTTAGTTGCTCCCCTAAAGACTGTACCATTAAATTGCTCCCTTACCTCATTCCTTCGGAACCAATCTATGACTTTTCAGTCTCTTTAATCGAGATTATCCAAAATCGTGTCCGAAACAATATTTTAGTGAATATATTCACGATCACAACTTGTTCAGATATTGATGAGTTTTTTCACAAAAGTTCAGCAGCAGTCAATAAAAAAGGCAAGTAAAAAATGATTAGACCAAATAAAGTAGAGATAAAGCATCAAAATGATCAATATCGTTTGTTTTAAAATTTAAGATATAAAGGATCATTAATTGAAAAAAGAACAAGAAAATTGTTCCCCGAGAAAATGGTTCAAGAAATATTGATACAGATGCCTCTCAAAGTGAATGTTCCAAAACAGGTTTAGAATATTAGGTATTATCTGATTTTCAGAAACGATTAGAGTGAAAGTATTTGAAAAGATTATGTTCCGCTGATGTTTTATGATGCATCATGAGGTCAGAAGTTTAACACTATTGGCAGACCCAAAAGATATACTCATTAAAACAAAGCAAAATAAATAGGCAAAAGTAGCACGGTATTTCCCAGAGAAAATATAATAGGAAAGTCCTTTAAAATCTGTTTTCTATAGAGCTGGTAAATTGTGTCTTACCCGTACAACATTCGAAGTCGTTGCTCCCCCAACAAGTTCTTCACCCTTGGAGCAAATGAAACCCTGCAATTGATAATTAGTAAATATATTTTACCTTAAAGCAAATAAAAATTTTCAAACAGAGAACTTAACTGATGGGAAAATTATAAATACGAGAATAGATAATAGACAACCTTAATTAATGTATTAGAAAATTAAATAAAATAGAGTGGCAAAGATTTTAGCATATGACTAAAAATTCGTGGAAGTGAAGGATAAATGGAAGAATATATATATATTATAATATTAATATATATAAATATATTATATATATAATATATTATAATTGATTATATCCTACAATAAAAAATTTTTTCGCTTACTCTAGTTTGTTGATCACACATTCATGAATATCTTTTCTTCAGTAAAATTAGAAAATTACTGCGTTACCCTGTGTAACCCACAAACGTACCAAGTTACCTTATCATTATGCATGAAAATTTTTATTTACCTATTGTATTTATATTTTATGTAACACAAGAATACAACTTGTAAATTGTAGTTACAAGTGTAATCTCAACTTTTGTGTTATAGTGACTATATAATTTCCGTAAACACAAATATTTTAAATTGTATGTTTATAGTTAGATATTACTAACTTATATTGAGTCGACGAAAGTAAATCCCTACATATTCTTGTTAGGCATGTTTTATTAGTAAAAGTCTAAAGCCCGGTCTCAACACTATAGAAGCTAGGACTTGAGGAACGACTTTAGTCCTAGCGGACATAAAGTCACGCTATATATATCCAAGCCTCCCACAATCTAATGCTCAACAACTTGATGGATGAGACGGACTTTGAGAGGGCAACGAACAACTTTTAATAGAAAAACGAATTTTTAAAAGGGAAGAAAATGATCTTTCAATTTTATATGGAAAACTAAAGTGGATTTATATTTTCTCTTCACAGGATGGCTATTTTATAAAAAATCATAATTAAGGCGCTAGTAATTTCAAAATATATCCATATATAGTACTACTAGGGCTACTCTGTCCCCCAAATATATTATATATAATGAATAATATATTGAATATATATAGTTGAATATATATATATATATATTATATATTTATATTAATAATATATAATATATATATATATATATTATATATAATTATATAATATAATAATATATATATATATATATAATATATATAATATAATATTATATATTATTATATTATAAAATAAATATATTAATATATAATATTATATTATTATATATATATAATAATATATATATTAATATATATATATATATATTATTATAATTTTAATATATAATATACGGCATATACTTAAGTTTTCTGTCTGACTTTTTACGATTTCGATATATTTGAAATAATTAATATCGGATACCGATATACTATCGATTTATTACTATATAATATATATATATATTATATATATTATAATAAATATATATATATATATATATATATTAATAATATATATATAATTTATAAATATATTATAATATATTATATATATATATATATTATATTATATATATAAAGCATATTTTGGATTAAAATATTATTGGAATAACAGTAAAAATATATCTAATTATATAATTATATATATTATATATATATTAATATTAATATATTATATAAATAATATAAATATTAGCACCATAGGTATATATATATATATATATATAATATATATATTATATATTTTAATATATTAATTTTATATATTATTTTATATTAAAATTTATTTTTTTTTTATATATAATTTATATATATATATTTTGATTATATATAAGACATAAATTTTTATGCTTTGTTCGAATAAGTCGATATAAGTTGTGTTCCGTATTTATTTCCAAATATGAATTTGAAAGATTTGTTCGAAATATGTGAAAACGATTTTACAATTTTAGCTCTACTGCAACATTTTTCAGTAATACTAGAGAAAAAGCTTTGTGAAAAGTGTAACATACAGTGCGAAATTACTAAAAGAGGAGCAAAGTTTTATTTTTATTGTAATAGTAAGAATTGTGGGTCAAAGTATACAGTTTCTCCAAAAGATTATTTTTTTGCAAATATTAGAATATTATATAGTGATGCTCTATTAATTATGTATTTTTTGTACATAATGAAACAGTTAGCAGGGTAGTAACTTATTTAAATGTTAGTGATGCGCTTTTCATTATCTAGCTTAGGTCTACGTTTACGGCAATGATAATCCATCTAGGTTAGGTCTAAATCCTACGGCAACGACGATCCGTCTAGATAGGTCGTACTGTACGGCTTTTTAAGTGTAGGTTATGATAAGGTTTGGTTAGGTACACTAGGTCTAGGTTTACGGCAACGACAATCATCTTAGGTCTATTAGGTCCTACTGCAATACGACTAATCCGTCTAGATAGGTCTACTGTACTGGGCTTTTAAGTTAAAGGTTAGATAAATGTTTACGTTAGGTATCACACTGTAGATTTCATTATTAATATATATTAATATATATATTATTAATATATTATTATATAATATAATATTATATACTTATATAATATATATATATATATATATATATTATATATATATATATATATATATATATATATATATAATATATATATTAAAATATTTTATTATATATAGTATACAGGTATACTCACCGATAGTTATTATTTCGGTCATAGTCGCCGATAATATTATCGATATATCGAAAATCGATATTTTTCTGGCGATAATATCGAAGGTAAATCCAGCTATATATTATATCCTCACCGATATATTATATACATTATATACTATGATATATATCATACTATGATAGTATATAATAGTATATACCATAGTATATATATATCGTATATATAGTATATAGTTAATATAATATATACCTATATGAGTTATGACCTTCTTTTGCTTCATCACGACATTTAAATGTAATTTTCTGACAACCCATGAATGTATTGTCACAAAGAGAAATTCAGCTATTTTAAACCTAAAATTAAAAAATAAGAAAAAATTAATCTTACGAAAAGCTAAAAAATCTTCAAATTTTCTATTGTGAAGTACAAATAAAAGTTACAAATTTTAGAAGAAACTAACCTCTCTTTTGAACATTTTATTGAAGGGAGAAAAAATACCCTTCCTAATAATAATATAAATTAGCTAGTTAAAATTAAATGTTTTTAACTACAGCATATCTTTTATTTTAATATACTTATATATTATGGTCAGCCTCTAGAAGAGCCAGAATCCATATCTCAAAAACTACAACAGCAACCGGGAAAAGGAATACATTGCTGGAAAGCTGGTCCAATCTTTAGTTCGAAACATAAAAAAAAAAAAAAATAATATAAATAATATCTCAAAAACTACTCAATAGCTACAGGGAAAAATAATACATTTATGGAATCTGTGTAAAATGTTAGGGTTAGGAATATGTAAAAAATAAAAAAATAAAAAAATTAAAAAAGGAAAATATAAAAAAAAATTAAAAAAAAAAAAAAATTATTGTAATAATTTTATAGTAATATGATTAGAAGACCTATTTAGAGACTTTTAATTAATATTTGACGTTTTTTTTATATTTTTTTATAACTACAATATACCCCCAAGGGAGTAATATTAACAGCACCGATGGCAGTGAGTCTCCGCGGTCTCATCGGCCTTTCCGGGGAAACACAGTGGTGAAGAGTGGGGACGTTTTCCATACTCCGTAGCCGTAGGGGAGGGCCTGAGGAACCCCCGCGCGATACACAGGCCTAAATACCAAAGGTGGTGGTTGGGTTCCGGAGACCCTCCCGGAGGGGTTGGGTATAAATCCTTCCTACCCTCGTAGTATTCCCATTTCCGAAGCGAAGGCCGAGAGACCCCGACATCCTGCCATCTCTGCTGCGGGGTATCATGACCTAAAAATTTTCGTGGAAGAAAGATAAAAGAGAAAGGATGTTTCCTACAAAAAATTGGACAATTAGGGGTTTTTTTTCCGACCCGGGTGTATCTATCTCAGGTTTCTATGAATCTTTCTCTCTCTCGAGCACACATGAAAATCTAAGTACCCAAATGTTATCACAACGGTTTACAGTCTTAGCATGCATTTGAAAATTGTGTTTGTGGTACGCGCCTGTATATTATTAATGAGTTGGCAACACCAGAATTAAACTTTTGGACAATTGTAGTTTACAAAGGTAAATCACCAAACCTTTTGTAGACTTATTTTCCCCGTAACACCCCACCACCATATTTTAAATTGTATGTGTGTGTTACAATAGAGCCCTGCCTTACCGGTGCCCCCGCCACGAAAGTCCACAATTGTAGCATGTTTTAGAAGTCGTGAACCCGGTCCACTCAAACGAGCGGACTTGAGGAACGACTTGTCGTTGGACTTGTCCGTACGGACAAGTCACGCGTCCACACTTGCAAACTTGATGAACGACTTGACGAACAACTTTTATAAAAAACGAATTTTTAAAAAGAAAATGAATTTATATGGAAAACTTATTATTAATATTTTCTTTCACAATGGCTATTCATAAAAATCATAATAAGGCCTATATTTCAAAATATAATTATATATATATAATTATTAATATATATATATATTATATTTATAAAATATATATTATATAATATTATATTATAAATATATATATATATATTATATATATATATATATATATATATATTTATATATATTATATATAATAGTATAATTATAATATAATATGTATATATATATTATAATATATAAGATAATATATATATATATATATATATATATATATATATAATATATATAATAATATATATATTATAATATAGTATAATATATGGCTATACTTAAGTTTCTGTCTGACCTTTGATTTCGATATATCGATAAATATATCGATACCTGATATCACGGATTAATTATTAAATATTATAGTTATAATATTATTATATATAATATATTATATATTATATAAAATATATATATATATATATTAAAATATATATTAGTATATATTATATATATATTAAAGTCTATATTGGGAATTCAAAATATTATTGCGAAACAGGTAAAATATATTTATTATATATTAATAATATATTATTATATATAAATAGATATATATTATATATAATATAATATATATTATATATATAATATAATGGATAATAATATATATATATTAATATATATTATATATATTAATAGTAGGTATTAATATATATATGTTGATAATAATAATACGTCATAAATTTATTTATGCTTTTGTTTCGAATATAGTCGATATAAGTTGTGTTCTCGGTACTAATATGAATTGATTAGAGTTTGTCTTTCTGAGAAATATGTGAAAAACTCAATTTTATCCTAAGAATTTTTGAGCGTCTACTGCAACATTTCAATAATCAATAATGAACGTCTGTTTGAAAAGTGGGTGAACATACAGGCGGAAATTATTTAAAGAGGAGCAAAGTTTTATTTTTATTGTAATAGTAAACATTGTGGCGTCAAAGTATACAGTTTCTCCAAAAGATTATTTTTTTGCAAATATTTAAATATATTGTAATAAGTGGGCGATGCTACATCCATAATTATATTTGTACTTAATGTAAACATATATGCAGTTTTTTCGTACCGGAACCACCAAACAACGGTTAGTAATCTTATGTTATTATGTTTAGTTGGATGAACGCTTATTGCATTATCTAGCTATAAGAAGTCTACGGTTTACCCAGGCAATCGGTAATCCATCTACGGTTAGGTCTAAAATCCTACTCGGCTAACGAACTTCCTGTCTAGATAGGTCGTACTGTACGGACTTTTTAGAAGTGATAATATGGTTATTGATAACCTAAGGTTTGGTTAATTTAAGGATTACATAAGGCTAAGTGTTTTACGCAACAGAAAACAATCCAAGATGAATTAGATCGCGTAGCTCGTACGAAGCGTACGATCCGTCTTAGATTAGGTCTGTATTTCTGTTACGGCTTTTAAGGATATATATAATTAGGATAAAGTTTCGTTAGGTTCCCATCACACAGGATTTATTATAATATTATATACATTATATAGGGAATATAAAATAGCATAATAGTAAATATATATCCTATATCATAATATAATTATTTATATATATTATTATATATATATGAGAGTATATAATATATATTCCTAACATACTTAGTATAATATAATCTTACTTATATCTATATCGCAATAGGAGTATCGGTAATCGCCATAGGTGGATATAATCGATATATGCGTGTTCAAATCGAATGATCAAGACAGAAAACTTTAAAAGTTTTACATATAATATATATATATAGGAGCGGATAGAGTACCTATAATATTGCTCGTTACCTATACGATAAACATAGATGATATATATATATAGTCAAGGTTATATATATATACCCTATAAGTATCTTCTTTATATATAGTTTCTAGTGATAATAATCCTCTATAAATATATTCTATAGGAGTATCATAGTATCTCCATTAACGTTATAGTATAATTGAATATATTCAATATTTAATATTATTAAGATAAGATCTATTAATTTATCCTAAATTTAATCATCTATAATACCTATAATATATATGAGGCGGCTTATCTTTACTCATCACGACATTATTATTTTTCTTGACAAATGAATTTAAGGTGCATAAATGACGGAAACAATTAAAATAATTACAGCATTTAACCTAAAGAAAATATAAAAACAAATCAAAGAAATTATTCTTTATGTTGGACAGAGAATATTATTTGATAAATCCCTTCAAGATTTATTGTGAAGTACGAAAGAAAAGATTACAGACCAATCCCTTAGATGAAGGAAAAAACAATTTCTTTGAAACATTTTTATTGAAGAAGAGGGAAAGAGAAGATATTAAATACCTTAGATATAATTAATATTAAATACCAAATAAAAATTAAATTGTTTTTTAAACTTGAGAATAGAAAACCTTTTAATTACTTAATACGTTTTGTATATATTATTGGTCAAGTCCTCTAGTTTAAGAGCCACCAATCCATTATTCTTCGAAAAAGACTACGGAAACAGCTTACCGGAGAACCCCAAGGTTAATACATTGCTGGTGGTTTGGCGTGGCACTCTACATTCTTCTGTGCGGAAAAAAAAAAAAAAAAATTAAAATAGTAATTGATTCTCGAAAAAACATACAAAATAGCTACAGGAAAATGAATACCATTTATCCCGCGAATGCGGTAAAATGTCATAGTTTAGAAAAATGTAAAAAAAAAAAAAAAAAAAAAAAAAAAAAAAAAAAAAAAATATTATTTGTTAATTATTTGTCAGTAATATTCAATATAAAACAAATAGACTTTATATTAATTTTTCTTTTTTTTTTTTTTTACTAAAGAATACCCCAAGGGTGAGCTATACCCACAGAAATGGCGGAGGTCGGGGGACTCTCTCGGACCTTCCGGGGATTACGGACAAGAAGGGCAGTAGTGTAGGCACTAAATTCCCCCTCTCTGGTTGAGGTCTCCGAGGAACCCCGATCTTTTGCCGTAATTTGGGTGATCGCGGGGGTTCCTCCGCCCCTCCTTACGGGGTACTGGATATAACGTCCCCACCCCCCATCCACTTTGTGTTCGCCACGTGACGGCCTTCTTGACTGCCAGCCCTCTCCACATTGCCAGAATGTAATTACGCCTCTTACAAATAATATAACTATATAACTCTCTCCCATGAAATAAATAATATATAACTTATTTAATTATATACTTAGTATATAAAAAATAAAGAGCTATACTTTTAACGATAATAATGTATAATAAAAATGATATATATTAATAAAGAACCCTCCTTTATAAGATTTTATAGATAAATATAGTTTAAATATTATATTACTTTAGAATAGTATACTAGTAAGTCCACACCAGCTCCCTCAAACCCCAAAAATGAAGTTTCAAAGTTTTTATTGATTCTCCTCAACGTTTTTTTTTTACTTTATTTACATTATTGCCTAGAACTAAAATTTACTAACTTATGGACCTTACAAAATTTGTACGTTACTATTTGTAAACAGTGTTATTGTGATTTTTTTTTATTTTTTTTTGTTTTTTAACAGATTTTTCTCGGTATAAAATTTTTGGCCAGGATTTCCATAAACAAAATAGTCATTCCGATCTTCTCCCTGTTTGAAGCTATTGTGAGTTTTTGTACTGTGAGCGATAGCTGGGATTAGGGCTCTTCTAATCTACAACTAATTCATAATACGTCACTACTTATATATGATAATCATTGAGTATAATAGTTATGAATATATATTGAAAATATATCCAGAAGGTACTTGTAATTGTTATACCTGATCTACCTGATAATACTCTCATCTATAAATACCCGATAATATATTGATATATAATACCTATATATATACTAGTAACATTACATACCCTATATGTATGGAAGTATTATTCCATAACAATTACATATTTAGAAATTGACATTTTTATGATTAATTGCAAAATCAGTAAATATATATATAATCAAAAAATAATATAGATACTCGATTTTTTAAAGCTCACAACTAAAAAAATTTACAAAAAATAACTTTGTCCGAATGGCATAAATTCTTTCATAAAAATAAAATGTCGTATTTGCGACCGAAATAAAAAAAACAGGTGATTACTCTAATATAATGTGAATATAAATTTGTTATTAATCCACGTATTAAATGCGTACTAATACATATTGATCATGTATTTAATGTACCATTCATTGATACATTATATGTAAAAATTCTATTATGTAGATTTAATAATAAATATTTAGAGACC
>JABUQX010079150.1:0-11278 GCA_015478945.1 Trachelipus rathkii | reverse complement strand
AATATACTAATATATATTGAGCATATTAATATTTAATTATATAAAAGATATAATAATATAATCTATATATTAATTAAATTATAAACAATACATAATATTAACAGCATGAACTCCTGTAATACCCCATTAAGCAGTAATACAGCAATATTCACCTAATCACTCATATATTATTATACTACAACTGATATTGATGAAAATAAAACAACCCTTAAATGTCTCGAACCGCGTCGCTAACATTTAAATTTCACCAAGATGAACAACAAGTCACAAATTACTTTATTCTAACCAAGCGTAAACGTAACAGGGTTATTTTAAATTACAAATTCCACAAATAAACCAACACCCAAATCAGGACATGCGGCCTCTCTCGAGCTTTCCGGTACACCAATCCCACTCCACTCGGATCTTCAAATCTTCCTTCAGGACTGAGTGCACAAGAAAGGGCGAATTAAGGCTTGTTCACGGCATCATCACGAAATCAACGCATACATTTTTATTCTTTATCTTTACATTTTGGGCCACTTGTAAGTCTTAGTTCAAAAAAACTTAACAAACAAAAAAAAAAACACATCAACAAAAAAAACAAATAGACAAAAACCAGAACGGTAAAATTTTGAAAAACTACCAAGTTTGCCCCATAAATAATTAATTAACATTTTCAAATTTATCATTTTTTTTTTTTATGTTGATGATTTGATATTGTGGGGAATGTAGTTTATTAATTAATGTAATAAATTTATTTACATTACTAATTATATACAGTTTAAAGATTAATACAAAAAAAGCGCGACGCCAACTCGAGCGTCCCGAGTTCAACGCAACCCAAACAAATGCTCAATAGTTCGCCATAATAAAATTTATAAAAGACTTTGGCTATCCTTTACAGATCTTTTGAAGTAAACAATCAAAAACAAATTTCAATTAACTCACTTTCCAAACACTTACCAGTCTCTAAAAGGTGCACCTAAAGAGAACCCTAGAGAGAACAGTTTTGTGTATCTTCCAATTATCCAATTAAGGTGGTGACTTCGACTTCCAATTAAGCTCTAAACCAAACATTAGGTTAAATAATCACCACAATAACCTTAAACAAAATATATTTCTGAGTGCCCTCTTGCACGCCCCCACCGAAAGATAGTCTTTCCATCATAGCGATTATATAAATAAACTAAAATAAATAAATATTAGATAATAATAATAATCAGAAACCGAACTAATAACATAATATAACATCTATATATCAAACAACCTTATTTTATAGTATATACTCGAACATAAATATATTTATGTTATCATCATACTAATCATAACACATCACATCAATATAGTACTATATAAAATGAATACACTCGATCAAACATACTATATTATTACAACACTATCCTTCAGGAAGCGGAACATCTGTGCACCAAAGGACTTAAGCGGGCCACAACGTCAGCAAACCATCAATACCAAGACCGAAACCACTGACGAATAACTTTTAAGGTAAAGAAAACACAAGTTAATAAGATCCTTTTTTTAAGTGTCATAAGAAATAAACAGTATAATATATTAGATATAATAATATTAATATATAAAGATCTATATATATATACTTTATATAATATTATTGATATAATATCATATTATATTAATAAAATATATATATTAATAATCATATATATATGATAATCATATATATATATATATGAATGGTTTCTTATATAATATATATTATAATATATATATATATATATTATTATAATATATACCTTATATATAATATATATATATATCATATATATCATACATATATTATATATATAGTATATATATGATATATATATATATATATCATATATTTTATCATATAAAACCAGAGTTTGCTAATCAATTATTCACAAGAAAGAAGTAGTTTCCGTAACTCCGTTGCCACTCCGGTTCTCCGGGGTAATTAAAAAGTAGTGTCCCCGTAATTCGGATATCTGCCCCGTTTCTTAAGAAAGGAAAAAATAAAGAAAAGTGCCCCGTTACTCTTTAGCCCCTTGGACTATGGACCATCTAATTAATGATGCCTCTGAGTAGATTATTGGTTTGTGTATAATGCCCAAACTTTTCAGGTTTTATATCAAATCTATTAAAAAACATACCCCTCATATATGACAAATTGGCCAACTAAGAAAACCAGGTCCCTTTTACATCCACCCACACAATTTAAATTGGCACCCACGTCACTCCTGCAACCATTTCCACAATTTTCCTACTAACCAACTCCTGCCATCATCCTAGTCCCCTTCTTTCATCCAACCATATATAACTATCACAAAAAACCTTCCAGACGACTTTGTCCAGCTGCTTCCCAACCATTAACATAACCTTCACACCCGGAGGATCTGGTTCCCTTTTACGTTTCAAACAACCCATTAACCCTTACTCCTTTAACTAACTACAAAAAGACCAACCCGTAACAACAACCCAATAGAATCATCTCTCAAACCACAAGCTTAATATCGCTTTGAGATCAGATATCTCAAGCGCCACCACGCAAGTCTCCCGTAGTTCCTAATCGAGCCGGAAACCATATCGGTTTATTTTAAATAGCGAAAGTATGCTCAGTAGACAATCGAACGCGCGAAAGCGCCGCGTACTACTGGGATCGGAAGCAGGAAATGAGGATTCAAGTGGGTTCTAACGAATGAGAGTTAAGAAGGTTCAAGATCTCTAGATAGAATATATAGGTGAGACGAGCTACCAGATCACATGGCAATAGTAGCTCAGGATACAGACGCGGCTTCCTTTTTTCGGAATAGGTCTGACATGTGCGCGCATCCAACACTGAGGAAAAGTCGTATAGTAATGGAACATAGAGACGAGTAAAGACGGACGAGGATAGACCCCAGCTCGAAAGCACACTCCCTCCAAAACTCGGGGAGGAATCGCCATCCGGGCCACCCGCCTTCCTAACTTCATAGATCTCAGGAGCCCATGCAACCGATCAAATTTAATCACAAGGCAAAGACATGAGATACCTGAGAGAGAAGGAGGAGGAGGAGGAAGCACAGCCCCGTCCAGGGGTTGAGTTAGAGGAAAATAGCAGGCCGAACGAGATTGGCCTTTCAGTGGGAGAGTTTAGCCAACAGAAGCCATCAGACCTCGAATAAGAGGAGGGAAGGCACATTTACAGAAGTTGTTAGAAATGTTTTTGGCAAGAGATCAGAAGGATTTGTCAGTAGGAGAACCTACTGGTGATTGATTGGATTTGGAAGTTGTGTAACAAGCGTTTATAGACGGGGGTACAGTTCCGAGGAATTGGAGAAGAGCAAGTAATAGTACTATTATAAAGCGTAAGGGGGGGATAAGGGGTAACTGTAGGAAATGGGAGGGAAATAGTTCATATAAGTGATAGTAGGCGAAAATATAAACTGGGTATTTTTGACCAGATGAAGGAATGGTTCGATACTGAAGGACTGATTGCTGAAGAACAACGGGGTGCGTTTAGAAGTGTGGGATGTGCTGGATCAAAGATTGCAGAAAGTGAGGGAGAAAAAGGATTAATTGTATTTAGGTTCTTTGGTTTTGCAAACAGGCGTATGATATGATTAATAGGGTAGCTCTATGGCAGTGTGTTATTGACATATGGTGTTGATGGTAAGCTTCAAAATGGAATCAAAAGTATGTATGTATGACGATAGTTGAAGCGTGTGTAAGAATAAATGCAGTTGAAAGTGATTGTTTAAATATTAATAGCGGAGGCGAGAGCAGAGATGTGCCTATCGTCATTCTTGGGTTAATTCAAATTTGCTTATATCTGATGTCGGCTTATGAAAGAATTAAAGTGGAGGTGGCAGTGGATGGTGTTAGAATGATGCGAGAATGGAAAGAGCTGCGAGGTGCAACGTACCTAATTATATTCGGATGATATTGGTTTTGTTTAGCGCAATCTGAGAGTTTGACAGATTTGTAGACGAGATTTGCCAGGATGTGTAAAAGGAGATGTTTGAAGGATAAACGTAATAAGAGTAAGGTTATGAGTGTGAGTACAAGGACAAATCCTCAGGTGTGAAGTCTCAGTGTTAGATGCGTGCAGCAGCAGGAACAAGTCTGCGTTCCTGAGTTTAAAATTAGTATTAAGTTGGATGAAAAGGGAACGGATGATGCAGAGTGTAGTAGGAAACATTGGAATGGCCAGGAAAGCGTTGAACTGGTTGCGACATTAAATTAGGAGTTGGTGGATGTAAAGGTCCGCTTACCAGTCAATATGTAGTGCCGAGCTACTTGTGCACCCTGATAATATGAGGGTTATGTTTTCTTAATAATCGCATCGAATAAACTGAAACACTTTAAATCTACACCAAACAATTACAATTACCCTAAGACATCAGGAAATTAATGTTTCATAGTCAAAAGGCTAAAAGTAACGGCACATTCTTTATCTTTTCCTTTACTAGAGAACGGAATAGCGCAGTTCGGAACTACTTTTACACGAGAACACGAGCAACGATAACGCAAACTACTTCTCTTAATTAATGATGCCCACTCTGATATATATATATATAGAAATGATAAAATAAAAAAACTACCTACTATATGATATATTATATATATATATATATATATACTATAATAATATAATAATATATATTATATACTAGTATATATATAATACTATACATATATTACATATATATATATATAATATTATATATAAAACATTATATCTTATAAGTAATATATATATTATTAATATATATATAATTATATAATATATATATACTATTATATATAGTATATTATATACTTATAGCTTACCTATATATATATATAACTTTAATGATTTATTGTACTATATATACTATAATATTATTTATATATATATATGGTTTATCCCTCTGACTAAAACATACAAAAAAGTTTCATTTAACTTTTTTTCTACCTACAAGAAACCTTTAGAAATTTTCTATTTTTCCGCACTCTACCATTCCTCTAGAGTTTTAACCAGTATATTATAGCTATTTATATATATATTCTTATATATATTAATAATATATATGGACTTTAAACCAAATATATACTACTATATGATATAATATTATATTATATATATATAATACTATATATATAACCTTATCTAATATATATATAAATATATATAATACAATATATATATATATACCTAACTTTTGGGTGCAAGAGCACTCAGAAATATTTTTAGGTATTGTATTATTAAACAATTGTTAGCTAATTGAAATTCAGTCACCAACCTAATTATAATTGAAGATATAATTATCAACACTAAATAGTTTTAAACAATTTATAAATGTTTTTAAGTGTTTGAAAAATGATTATGAAATTTCATTGTTATTTTATTTAAATACCAAATTTTAAATTTATATGGAACCTATTGTAGATTTTTTGATTGTTGAATTTACTAACTTATACTAATATAGATAAACTAATTAATTTAAATAATAATAATTTTCTCAGATTCAAAAGCATTCAACATAAAAATCAAAATGATAAAATAAAATTTAATTAATTATTTGGCAACTTGGTAGTTTTTCAAAATTTACGTTGGTGACGTTCTATTTTTTGTTTTTTTAATTTTGAAAAACTACCAAGTTGCCAAAAATGAAGATAAGAATAAAAGTAGCTAAATTCATACCAACATCCATTCTTGTCACTCGCAGTCCTAAAGAAGTTGAATCCGAGTATGGATGACGAAAAGGCTCAGCATCTGTTTTTATTTTCGTGATTTAATAACCCTGTTTATGCCTACTAAAAATAATTTACTTTCATCTACTTTTGGAAATGATGCTTACCTAAGTGTTTATAATCAATAGTACACTTATTATATATATAATACTACAACTTTATTTAATATGCAGTTGTACGCCGTTATATTATATATATATATACTATATAAAGCTCTATTATATCATATATTATATAATACATATATATATATATATACTATATTAGTCATCATTATATATATAATATATATATATAATTATATACATACTCTTTATACTCATATATGGCCGTTAATCTGCGATTATTATAGCTTATCCATGTTATAGCGTTCCCCTATAGCCCCCTTTATATATATCCCATATATATATAAAAATATATATATATATATATAATAATATATATAGAGTATAAATAATACTACTATATATTATGTATATGCCTTAGAAGATTATATAAGTATATATAACCTGTTGTTATAATGAATTCTCCCCCTACTTTTTGATTTTTTTCTAGAAGTTTTCTCCCCGGTCGTTAGTAATAGCATTTATAATAATTATTTGTGGACTATATGAATGCATGGCACTCAGATGAAACATTAGTTTTTCGTTTTTCTTGTCTCGTCAATTCCCATTATCCCCAGCACGTAGTTGCTGGAAGATCAAACTAAAAATACAGAAAAGCATCAGGTGTCATGAAGCCTATATAAGGTCTCAGATTTTTTTATAAACCACTCCGGCCATAATAAATACGACTTTAAATTTTCGAGACTGTGGCACAACTTAGTCAAGCCTCAATTTCAAGACTTTGATTTTCTAGTTATTTCTTTGATTTTCTAGTTGTTTAATGCATTTCGTGCATTTACAATTTCATTAACTAATGTAAAAATCGGCCAAAATCGGCTGACTATCTCTGATAACATGTAAATTCCGGCTCCCTTGCACCAAATGCTCTCATGAATAATCGAAATTTGGAGGTCTCATTACTCCTCTTCAGCTGAAGTTATAAAAGCTAGTGGCTGCGGAGTCGCGAAGCGGAGTCACAGTCGGAAGTCGGCTGCTCGGAGTCAGCCAGTCGCGAGTCCCCCGCGCAGTCGATAGGAGTCCGGAGTACGACTGTAGTCATTCGCAATCTTGCCAGAGAAGTGCTGAGTCTGGGAGTCGAAATTCCTCGCCCTGCCAAGTGGTCGGGTCGGTCCAGTGGAGTCGTGGTGCAATGCAGTCGTGAATCGAAAATTCCTGTTAGGAAGTGGAGTCAGAAGTCGCGGAGCGAAAATTTAACTAGAACAACTATATATTATATTTATTCATTATTATTTATTATATTAATTATTGATTATATTATATCTTATTTATTTATGTATTACTGATTATATTATTTCTCATTATTCTTTCTTTTATTCATATTAATTATCTTATTAATTAATTAAAAAGTGTTAACCATTAGGAAAGGGAGTCTTCACTTTGTGTTTTCCTGCATCAATTACTCGTAATAATAGTATATTAGTACCTATATATAATATATATATAAACGGTATCTTGATATATATATATTATATATATACGTCCCCATTACCCATGCGCTACTAGAATCTAGTATACTACGTACATCCGTAGGAGTATGCACCCATACATAGGCTCTAATATACCCATGACCTACAGGCATCAGAAGATAGGAGCGGTTGGTACATTTTGTTTCATAACAGAAGGACAAACTACGATCATATTCAGACCAAAGTATATAAATGATGAATAGCAAACTCCCAACCACCGCTTCGAAGTCCAACCAACAAGTACGATCCACCAGCTATTACACAGCCGTTCTTACACATTTCCTTCAAGCACCACTATGAAAACCTGACAGTATGCCTAACCTCGATTACTCCACAAATTTTTTAACTTTGTTGTAATAGACCGATTTTATTAATACAAAAATAAACATAGCTTCGTGCAATTATAATTACGTTCATCAAATACACGTGTTTCCGAAACCACCCTCGGAAACTATATTTGTTTGTCATGTGTTGCCACGCCATCGCACCCCAGCATACCACTTATGAATGCTCCTCTCAACCACCCCCACCAACCAAAAGCATACATTCAACCTTAACGCAATATCCAACCGGCCCCACATAGTCACCCTCGGACGACTCCCTAAGACCAAACTTCAAGTTGAAAACCCAGTGGAAACCTATATCCTTGCTCCTTCTCTCTTTAACCTGTGCTAAAACCAGCAAAGACGACCGAAACAAAACCTAGCCCCAAATAGTTGAAAGCACCACAAAAATGTAAACCCTATTAACTGATAACACTCGCCAGCATGTATCATTCCAGCCACATAACAGCTGTCCTCAGTCACGCCAATCAACAAATTCATTGAATATAGAAATCTGTAGTGTCTCGGAAGCTGACAATCCGAGACACTACACGGACAATCAAGAGTCGGCCACCAGCCTCGCAAAACCATTTTTGCTTCTTAAGTCAGACCCCAAACCAAGTCCGGAGTTGGCAGTCGGAGTCGAAGTTGATCGAAATCTTATTGCATTTAAGTGGAGTCGGCTGTTGAGAGTCGGAGTCGGAGTCGAAAACTCCAAATTTGAAGTTAAGGGTCGGCTACTGTCGGCGCGAGTCAAAAATTCTCATTTTACGACTCCGCCAGCCCATGTAATAAAAGCAACGTTTATTGCCCCCTGCGAATTAATAAACTATAATAGTCTCCTAACTTCTTTTTTTAAAAATAAAACTAAAAACCTTAGATTATAATACAAAGGTTTATATATATAATAATTATATATACTAATATATTAATATATATATATATATATAATATATATTAATAATATAATATATAAATATACTATATATATATATATATATAATATATATATATATATATATAGAACTCTTTTACCCGGTGTCATCAATAATTACCTTATTAATATGGTCATAAGCCTGGTAAGAGGTCAAGTCGTCGATTTACAACCTTCTCGCTTTACACACAACTACGGCTGTAACTTTTCTTATTAGCTAGAAAGCCAGCGGTCGTCTACAGCGCTTCATGGTGGGAGTTTACCAGATAATTTGTTTTATCGCTTTCATCACCTCCCTTTACTGTTCATCTAAAATCCTTTTATTTAGATCTAATTAATGCTACTAACCAGATATACCCTTCATTGCACTGAGGGTTCACGAGTTCGCTTATCAAAATTTTTATTATTTTAGTCTCTATCCTTCCCCATTTATGATATGTCTCAAGTATCTCCTTCGAAACGTTTTGCCTATAACAAAATCGTTATCATTTCATATAATATTAATATACTATAATATTGAAATACTATATATTATACCTACGCGACTCATACATACTTTTCAATTCATTAGATTGACTATCGATAGATTTATTTGGTAGGAAGACCCAAGCATCTCCGTGTTTACTTTCTAGATTATGTAATATAAAGAGTTTGTTTTATTATATAGCAGGGCACTTTTTATTATTGTTATAACATATTATATATAAAGCATCATTGTTATTAATATAAGATCACTGTATTTTCTTTATCTTACATTAGCACTGGTGATAGGTTCCCAATGTTCTAGCTGTGTTTATACTCTGTTTCTGATTCTTTCAATTATTTTTGTTGTTATTTATTGTTGATTTAATTCTATTATTATTATTATTTTACATATTATTATTATATATATTAAAATGTTTATATATTTTATTTGTACTTAATTTATAAATATATATTCAAAATTTATATTTATTATCATATGATTATTATTGATTTTTCTTACTTGATATTTTGTATATTATTCGATTATTTTACTTTATTATTATGGTTAATTAATTATTTTTCTAAATAAGTTTATTATCATTATTATTATTATTCATATATTTTTCTTTATATTATTTAATTAACTTTCTTATTATTTTATTATTATTATTATTAATTTATATTTAATTTTATTTTAGTTATATTTAATTTTTTCAGGATTATAATTTAATGATAATTATTATTTATTATCTCTTGTGTAGTAGTAGTAGTAGTGTAGTGTAGTGTAGATAATTATGTAGTAAAACATTTAAAAAATGATAGAGTTAAGCTTGAAACATGCATATGATAGTTTGAGTAAGATGTCTTTATCTCTGTTATCTATATATATTTTAGAGGTTTCAGCATCCTCAATGATGTCTAAGGACCGCCCTTAAAGGGTTCCGAACGAAAAGGAAGAAAGAAAGTAGAAATACGTGGAGTGTAAAAGAGAAGAAGACGGAGAAATGATGAAGAAGGAATAGGAACAAGTCAGAGATTAAGAAGGTCTATGATTCGGATCACTGCACAGGTGTAGGAGGAGGAGCAGTTGCAGTGCCGCGCCGTGCTGAGTAAGCATACAATTATTTAATAAACTAATATTGGTTTCATTTTACATGTTTCCGACCACTTATATCCTGAATTTGATAGTTTCAAGTTGCTGAGGGGAGTCTGAATAGCCCTAGGGTGTGAGGCCCTGTAGAAAATTTGCTTTGATCTGTCTAATGTAGGTATATTACATCAATCCATATGTGCTGAAATGACGAAGGATTAGTTGTTGAGGAGTCTGAAATGATGGGACAGCCCCAAGATATGGGGAACGAATCCCGAAAAGTGCGTTTTACTCTTAAAAATAAGGAGAAATCATCTAATAACAAATTATTACATAGATGACCACTGTATCAGCCTCAAATCTCATTTTGTTTAGGCTGAGGTAAACTAATCCATTTCCTTTGCAAGACAAAGTATTTATATTATGCTTAAAGTTTTTATTTTATTTTGTTTAAAGTTGTTTATTTATTTTAAAACTTTTAGATAACATCTATAATTTGTTTTATTTTTGTTTATTTAATTTTAAAGAAAATTTAAAAATTATTAAAAAAATTTTATGTTTTTACCATAAAGATTTTAATTTTTTTTAATTAAAGACATGTGCTTTGTAGACCATAGGGCAGTGGGTCAATAAATCAGTAGCTCAAAGGCCCCACACAAACCCCCCTCCCAGCCATCCATCAGCTATATCTATATATCTGCAATATCGTTAATAAAATACATATTTTTGCTATATTATTAGAATAATGTAGCATAAAAATGTGTTTTGTATGAACATTATATAGAATTATTATAAACATTTTTGTTTTTATATTTTTTAAAGGTTTTTTATTAAAAATATCAATTAATCAATAAAGTAATAGATCAAACTCTTTTCAACCAAAAGCCCCATCCACTCCCTATATATATATATATATATATATATAAATAGTTATATATATATATATATATATATATATATATATATATATATATATATATATATATGTTATATATATATATATATATAAATATATAAATAAATATATATATATATATATATATATATATATATATATATATATATATATATATATATATATATATATATATATATATATATATATATATATAGTATATATATATATATATATATATATATATATATATATATATATATATATATATATATGAAGTTATAATTGT
>JABUQX010079149.1:25000-35000 GCA_015478945.1 Trachelipus rathkii | reverse complement strand
GGGCTTTTATTCATTTCCCTCGCTATACGTCCAACTTGAAATTTTGCTTAATCCTACATTAGTTCTTTATTAAATTATATATATATATATATATATATATATATATATATATATATATATATATATATATATATATATATATATATATATATATATACTATATATATATATATATATATATATATATATATATATATATATATATATATATATATATATATAGGCCAAAATCACTTTGGCTATCAAGATGATTAATGACCTTGCAGTCATTAATCAGGGGGGGTTAATTGAGAGTAATTTCCTCGTAGTGCTTTATTTGACAATAGTGATACGGACAATTGACAGATATGGTGATTGATCAATTAAGTAAATGAGGTAATTCTATGCACAAAATGTCGTTAGAAATTATGATAACACACACATAAAACTAACAAATAAAAATGGCAAGAATTCCTAATCTAAATGACCTGTTAACAGGAGGTCGGATTTGATACCTCCACATCGTAGGAGCGGTATCCAAGGACTGATCTGGCGTTAGCTTGCTGGCGTGCCACCTGAGCACTTCCCGCCAAGCTTCGCCCTTTGTTGTCGCGTCTTCTTTCTTTGTAAAGAAAGAAGCGCGAAAGATTTGAATTTTAAATAATAGATACGGTATACAAGTATGGAGGCTTCATCAGAGGGTTGAAATGAGTATGCACGAGACCGGCAAATTAGCCTCTTACAGTTGCATACCTTCTAATGACAATGCATGCTTTGTCTTACAAAGATTCCCTATCAATTTTCACCTTAGAACTGGTTGATCCCGGCTTGGAAAAAGGATTGTCGGACTCAGTAAATCAAGGTGAGGCCTTGATTTACTGTTTCCACCGACATCCTTTCTCACACCCCCTTCTGATGAATAATTAACATACGGGAGGAAAGAGGAAGGAAAGGAGTTGAAACACTAATTTAGAAAGAGAAAGAAAACCTCATAAAAATAAGAGCGCGTATAGCGACATTTTTAATTACACAGGTAACCTTCGTCTGAGATACTGGTTTTCTCTGTATTTTTTTCAATCTTCTAACCCTTTTCTTATCGTTCCATTCGGTTCTCGTCTCGAACTTACTTTCAATGTCACACTCTCAGAGGTGAAATTAATGTTTCCTTCATTTATTTAATTGAAAATTTTAAGGAACCTGTCCGGTAAGCTTCGTATTAACCTTTGATTTACCTTTAAATGCATTCAAGATTCAGTAATTCACATCTGCAAGTCTTCCTTTGAATGGTAGAGTTCAAAATGATATTCCATTTCTGCTTTCTCCTATGTTTTATTATCAATTCTATTTTGCTCTTTTTTTTTCTATTTGAAGGTCATTTTCATAGTAACCATGTTTGTATGTTGGGAGTGCGAGAACTGTTGTTGTTGTTGTTGGCCGATAGATGGCGCTATCCGGGTGACAGGCGAGGAGAGATTTTGGTTGCTCCATTCGAAGATCGTTTGGAAGCTTTGCTCTGATTGGTCAGTTTGCTGATGGGAGGACCAATCACAGTGTTCGTATGAGAAAGCGTGGTTTTTGGTTTGTTTTTAAAGGAACGATTGTCCTTGTAAATAGAGAGAGTGTTGCTCTCTTGTGGACATTTCTTTTTTTTTCTGTAGAATGCTTATACTCTTAATATTTTCATTTATCAATTTAATATTAAAAGAAAGATTTTTGTCTACAAGAGTAAGATGTTTGAAAAAAGAAAAAAAATGAGTCTTAATATTATCATGCGGCATAATCTGAATTATACATTTATAAATTTTACGAGGAGCCTTTCGCTATACAGTTTAAAATTTGCATTTTTACCCTACGCTAATGTGCGCGTCGCTAGCTTTTATATGAACAATTATATAGTTATAGCAAGTCTCGTTAGAGCTCTGTTGCTTTGATAAATGTTTTCTTTAATAAAATTTTTAATCATCTTTGACAGAAAAAAATATATAATTTTCTCTAAAATATAGAATAACTTTCTATATGTAATTGATTTATGAAATGATATTAAAAATGTTTATTTTCCTCTATATAAATTCAATATATTTTTAGAAATATTTTAGTAACCCATTTCAATTCCATTTTCTATCGTTCTGAGGTTTCATACCGTAGGGCTTTCATTCCTCGAACTTTCACATTTTGAAAAATCGTTTAAAATAAATTACAGTTTAATTTTCAGCAAATACATTGATCACCGAAGAAACTTTTTAATTTTTAATAAGATCATAATCATTCAACATACTAGTTATTTTTGATGGTAATTTAATTATTGATGGAAAAGATGATGTTTACTTTTTCTATGTTGTTGTAAAAAAAAAAAGATTTTGAAATTCTTGGAGACGTGGCAATTCAGCTACTCTTTATCCGGAATCAGAGCTGCCTTCATACCCTTGCCTCCACAAATTTCTTTCTCTCTCTTTTTTTTTTTTTTTTTTTTTTTTTTTGGCTTTATACAGCCAGCGTAGATTTTGCTGGGATAGCGGAACAACCTATTCAAAAGTTTGCCGCGCGATCTTCGCCAGAATGTACAGTCATCTTTTAAAGAAAATTTTGATTGATATATTTATCATTTTTATTTTTGTAACAATTTTTGATGAATTTTTAATTGAATTTATTACTAAATTAGGAAGTAACTTTCATTTTAAATTTATTATTTATTTATTTTGATCTTTGCTAAATAATATTTTGAGCAGTTTGCATATTTATTTTATATAGCGCTAGATGGCAACTCAACGGTTGGAGTCATTGGCTGTTTGAAATTTTTGGCTATAAGAAAATCTTTTCATGACTATCCTATAATAATTATCATATATAAATAAATAAATGGATAATTGACATGCAACAATAGATAATAGAAATATACGATAAAACACCTTACCAATTTTGGAAACTTTTTTTAATTAATATTTGCCGATTTTGGCTTTATTTATGATATACCATTTGTACTATTTGTAATATTTTTAACTTGATCATTTTTATCGGAATTTTAGTTGTTATTTTTAACAAAAGATGGCGCATGCAATGCCTTTACAGAGATTTACGGGTGTCTTTGAATCACAATTTCCTTACATAGGATTTCACAAATTTTCATTTACTTGACATTTTTCATCGTTTGTATTTTTATCACTATCGTTTTTGTTGTTTTTATTTTTATTTTTATTCTTATTATTATTATTATTATTATTATTATTATTATTATTATTATTATTATTATTATTATTATTATTATTATTATTATTATTATTATTATTTTTATTAGTAGTAGTGGTTTTTGTAGTAGTAATAATTTCTTAACTACTATTTTTGATTTCTGATTTAAATTGTTTTTAATTTTATTCCATGAAATACTTATGTTACTAGTTCTGCGTTAAATTTAAAAAGTAATTTTTCCACTATTTGGATGGGGGAAAAGGGGGTTTGGAGAAGCTTGGGTGAGAAGCTGCTTTGTTTCTCCTGTATCGCGTAGCCTAAATTTCGAGTGTTGGCGGGGTGTTGTTGCCAGAGGCTGTTCATTGTTTTTCTTTTTATTTTCTAATTTTCGATTTCGTACACAGCGTTGGCCATGTATGCGAGGGTGTGTATGCTTACACATGATGAGATTTTGTGGAGATGTTCATATACCGTTGGAGGTAGACTTTTTAGAAAAAATTCTTTCACCAAAGTAGGTTCTCTATTGAGGAGATTTTGCGCTGTTTCTTCGCCAATGGCTCCCTTAAACGAGAAAGGAATTGACTTGGGAGTTCGTCGGCACGTAGTTTTATTTGGGTGACGTCACTTGTATTTTGTTCTTTTGATATTGAGTGAGTTCTTTTAATTGTTTTCACCAATTCTTTATAAGTGTTATTTTTGATTGGGATTTTGATCGTGGCTAATAACTGAATGGGGAGCTTTGGCGCTATTAATCTTAATTTTTCTTGGCCACTTTTTATTTCATAAAGTTTGAAGATATTTGTCACCGCCTTTATCCAAATTAGAACATCATTTTCTGGAAAATTTGGAAGTCTGATTGAATGCACAAACTTGCTTTGTGTTTTGCGAGAGGCGGGTGGCGTGATTTTCAACTCAGCCTCTGATGACGAAACATATGGGCCTCCCTCCTCATGCGAGGGGGAAATTCGTTGGGGGATTGGAGATCTTTTCTTCCCTCTTTTAAAAGTGGGTTTCGCCTTAGTTTTAAGGCTTAATTTCTTTTTTGTTGACACCATTTCTATAGCCTGTTGTTCTTGACTCGGTTTTGGCGTCGTCTTGGAGTCAACTTAGGCGTTTGAGTTAAGCCTAATGTCAAGAGCTTGATTTTGAACTCTCGGATTTCCGAAATAGCAACGGTTTTTTCGGTTACTATGCGGATTTGCTATAATAACGACTTTCTTTTCTTATTTGAAAGGAGATTAATAAAGCTTGTTCTTCACGTTATTAATTTTGACTCGAATAATTTTATTTACTTTAACCACATATCACTATTTAAGCACTGAACGCGAAAGTTCCTCTTTTTTTTTTTTCGATTAATTTGAAATTTTCGCAATTTAGGCACTATCTGACTCTAAATTAAGGGTTTTAGGGGTCACTTTAGGGGTCTTCGCCCCCTAATTGTCACTGCTGGGGTTACCACTGATGTCTAGGCCAAAATCACTTTGGCTATCCAAATGATTAATGACCTTGCAGTCATTAATCAGGGGGGGTTAATTGAGAGTAATTTCCTCGTAGTGCTTTATTTGGCAATAGTGATACGGACAATTGACAGATATGGTGATTGATCAATTAAGTAAATGAGGTAATTCTATGCACAAAATGTCGTTAGAAATTATGATAACACACACATAAAACTAACAAATAAAAATGGCAAGAATTCCTAATCTAAATGACCTGTTAACAGGAGGTCGGATTTGATACCTCCACATCGTAGGAGCGGTATCCAAGGACTGATCTGGCGTTAGCTTGCTGGCGTGCCACCTGAGCACTTCCCGCCAAGCTTCGCCCTTTGTTGTCGCGTCTTCTTTCTTTGTAAAGAAAGAAGCGCGAAAGATTTGAATTTTAAATAATAGATACGGTATACAAGTATGGAGGCTTCACCCGAGGGTTGAAATGAGTATGCACGAGACCGGCAAATTAGCCTCTTACAGTTGCATACCTTCTAATGACAATGCATGCTTTGTCTTACAAAGATTCCCTATCAATTTTCACCTTATATATATATATATATATATATATATATATATATATATATATATATATATATATATATATATATATATATATATATATATATATATATATATATATATATATATATATATATATATATATATATATATATATATATGGGAGGACGCAACTCATCCGAAGAAATGAGATTGCCCCCAATGGGGTATATTTGGAGTTTCAGGGTACATCCCATTGAACTCCAGTACAAAATGGTTTGCCTCATTTTTCGCTCATCTACATATTCTTCTTATACTGTAATAGGATCCCCATTATTCACATACCATAAGTACTATCACACAGACGACGCTTTCTCTTGAAAAAAAAACTCAAAATTGTCATCGACACGACTAGCCTTGGAGAAACAAAGAGGGGCTGCTTCGGAAAACAGGACATTATCCATCCTTACCCCTACACCACTTTGGTGTTGACGGATAGTCGCGGAATTGCCAAACAGTTTTGGTGCACGATCTCCTTTCTTCATTAATTTCTGCGACCTTTATAGTCTTATTTCTAATTTCTATTTTCACCTTTCCTCCTCTAAACCTTATCTCTTACCCTTAACCGAAACCCTTGTACTTGGGCGTTCTGAGAGCAAAAAAAAAATCTGTTAATTGCTACTGTCTCTATTATTCTTCTATTCTTAGTTTTAAGCCAACGGCTACCGTTGTACTTATGTGCACAACGATAATGCTTGGTCTCGTGTTTCTGATTTGGAATTTTCCCAATTTTTTATACCGTCAATCTTCTACTATGTTCATATGTTCCGTATATTTATCTCCCAACTCAACTGACTCTCCTAATATCTTCTACTATTTAAATTCCAAGATAGAGCACATTCCCTGTTCTTCTCCTTTCTCTGAAAGGTTGTTGCTTTCAATAACTCGGTTCCTTCATCTTTCTATTCGACATAATCTTCCAATCAACTATAACATCTTCTTCGAAAGCACATAACTTAATTCTTCGTCTGTCCGTGATATTCTTGGTGTTTTTTTTTCTTGAAGGGATCACATTACTTCTCTTTTCAAACAAAGATTCTAAGAGGTTTAGTGTTCAGAGGCATCCTCATAATATCTTCCCCCTGTATGGAGAATGTCTCACACATCTGGATGTGTTCTACTCACTTAACCTAACCTAAGATAACTTAACCTAGCCTAACCTAACCTAACCTAACAACCTAACCTAAACTAACCTAACGTAACCTAACCTAACAACCTAACGTAGCCTTACTTGAGAAGCTCGAGCCTAGAGCTTTCGCCTTATCAACTCTCCTGCTTATACTAACTCTCTCCAGTTTCTTTCAACACGTTGAATTTTTGCATCACCCTTTTTATATTATTGTAATTATAACGGACACTGATCTTTTCTTTTAAACTTTCCAGTTTTCCAGTGCCATACCCCCTCCATTGAGGAGGGCTCGAGTGACATGCCTTTCAACACAGTGTCATCCATTCTCTTTCCAACTGTCTCAACTGTCTCACCTCAAACTTATCCACTATATTCAATAAATTATATTCTAATGTTTGTTTGTGTTTTATATGTTTTATTTTAAATTTTGGTTTCTAGGGAGTGTTTTTTTTATTTATTAAGTGCCGTAGTGATTAGTGTTTCATTTATTTTTATGTTTGCTCTTAATATTTTAAACGAAAGGGTTAATGTATTTTATACTTAAGGAAGTCAACATTTTAAAATAATGCAAGCATTTGTATAGATATTTTAAAATTTTAATGATTTAGTTTAGCTAATTTTTAATGATTTATTATAGCCTAACAAGGTTTTAAGTGTTAAAATCGCTAGTATTAATTTTAAATTTTTATTTAGACCTTAGTATTTTAAATACGATGTAATTTTCTTTTATTCCTAAGCGAAATTTTTATTTAGTGTTTAGTTTCAGTTTTAAAATTTCTGTTTTTATTTTTATATTCTCTTTTGTTTAAATTTCAGATCTATTCCTTCTTCTCCACCATCCTTCAACTCATATATGCTTTATATTATTCCTTCTGAAGAAGTAATTTCTGATCTTTATGAGTTTAATACTAAGAAGGCCTATGGTCCTGATGGCATCTTTCTTTTGATTCTCAAGCCTTGTTACTCCAAGCTTCAATCTTTCCTTGGTAAACTGTTCGTCTCTCCAACTGTGAGCACATTCAACCTTTGTTGGGAAAGGGGAGCCCACATCTCAACCATTTAACAACAACCTTTTCTCTTTAACCTTTGTTCTTTTTAAAGTTTCCGAGTCTATCCTTAACAAGATAGTTAGAGACATCTTAAACTTTTTAATCTTATTTTAAATCACTAGAACTAGGAGAACTCAGTAGGTGACATAATTTCCTTTCTTCCTGACTCTTAGAAAGTAATCTGCACTTCGGTATTTCTGTGAAATTTTTCCTGTGACGTCAGATGTATCCAATATTTGCGATTGTGTCTGAAACAAAGCTTTAATTACAATACTTCCTTGTATCTGTATTTATTCATGTTTGCTGGTTGTCATCGTTCATCTTTAAATCTTTTAAAAGTGTTCATCAGGGTTCTTCTGTTCTATCACCAACTCTTTGGGATAGAACAGAACCCTTTTTCAACTCTTTTTCTACTTTTCATTAATGATACTCTTTCTATCATTGTTTCCCCAATCCATTCTTGATGACTCCATTCTTCATTATTTTTTTCATTTTGAAGAGCGTCCCACTCGAGCACGGATAGTTGATGCCAAGAGGTTGACTTTCGAGCACATAACTCCTCATCTTTCTCGCATCTTTAATCGGAGTACAGAAAACATGGTTTCCTTCAATGACTTCAATTTGACAATCTTTTACACAAAACAAACCTTCACCTGACCTTATCAAGATTGTTAATTACTTTTTTTGTAAAATTTCTTAGATGGATAACATTGTCTCTCTATTAAAACAAGTTTCTAGAAAGTTGGATGTTCTGATTCGCTTACAGAACTTTCATACCCACACAATTGTTTGCTCTGTATAGGGATGTCGCTTTTCCTAGAATGCATATCTTATCTGAGGTGGTTTCACACACAAAGCTTTTTGGGAAAATTCTTTTCCCCTTATCAACTCTCAAGTTCTCACCGACACATTCCAATCATTTTCTAGCTGTCGAATTATTGGTTCAACTTCTTTATCCTATCTCCATTACAATATTACAATGAACATTTCTTCTCTGAACTCTCTAATCGTGCGGCATGTCCTTCATTACATCATTATCATCCCTCTATCCAATTCTCAGGATCCGGACTTAACCCTTATGACAACTTTTAAACGTAGTACACCGATAAAGTCTGGAGTACTCATTATTACTCTATTATCTCCATTTCCTTTTATTCGCACACTTTCAAACGTTGTGTGCGTGTACGAGGTCATGTCGCTCTCTAATTTTGGATCGGAACTGATATTCCCTAGCTTTGCTATATCACATGTAAACCTCTGGTCTTTTTCACCGATGCTAATAAAAGAGTATACTATATTACATTATAGTGAAGTGCAGTATAGTATCACATAATATTGTTTAATTGGGTATAATAATATATTGTTTCAGATAGTATAGTATAGTATAGTATAGTATAGTATAGTATAGTATAGTATAGTATAGTAAAAATTCATCTGGTGAGTATAGTATAGTATAGTATAGTATAGCATAGTATAGTATAGTAGAGTAAAAATTCATCTGGTGAGTATAGTATAGTATAGTATAGTATAGTATAGTATAGTATAGTATAGTATAGTATAGTATAGTATAGTAAAAATTCATCTGGTGAGTATAGTATAGTATAGTATAGTATAGTATAGTATAGTATAGTATAGTATAGTATAGTATAGTATAGTATTCATCTGGTGAGTATAGTATAGTATAGTATAGTATAGTATAGTATAGTATAGTATAGTATAGTATAGTATAGTGTAGTAAAGTATAGCATAGTATAGTAAAAATTCATCTGGTGAGTATAGTATAGGATAGTATAGTATAGTATAGTATAGTATAGTATAGTATAGTATAGTATAGTATAGTAAAAATTCATCTGGTGAGTATAGTATAGTATAGTATAGTATAGTATGGATATATTATAAATACAGTATAATTATAGTATAATTATGGTATAGTAAAAATAGTATAGTATAGTATAGTATAGTATAGTATAGTATAGTATAGTATAGTATAGTATAGTATAGTATAGTATAGTATAGTATAGTATAGTATAGTATAGTATAGTATAGTATATTATAGTATAGTATAGTATAGTATAGTATTACAAACACTCTGAAAATTCGTATAAATATGAGTATGAGTATGAGTATGAGTATGAGTATGAGTATGAGTATGAGTATGAGTATGAGTATGAGTATGAGTATGAGTATGAGTATGAGTATGAGTATGAGTATGAGTATGAGTATGAGTATGAGTATGAGTATGAGTATGAGTATGAGTATGAGTATGAGTATGAGTATGAGTATGAGTATGAGTATGAGTATGAGTATGAGTATGAGTATGAGTATGAGTATGAGTATGAGTACGAGTATGAATATGACAATGAGCATAAGTATGAGTATCAGTATGAGTATGAGTATGAGTATGAGTATGAGTATGAGTATGAGTATGAGTATGAGTATGAGTATGAGTACGAGTATGAGTATGAGTATGAGTATGAATACGAATATGAATATGAGTATGAGTATGAGTATGAGTATGAGTATGAGTATGAGTATGATTACTATTATGATTATCAGTATGAGTATAGTAAAAATTCATCTGGTGAGCAAAGTATAGTATAGTATAGTATAGT
>JABUQX010079149.1:15000-20000 GCA_015478945.1 Trachelipus rathkii | reverse complement strand
TTATCATACAGACCAATGAGTATACTCTAACGTAACAAAGTTTTCATATTAATAAAGTCAACATAACATTATCAAAACTAAGAATATAATGTACAAAGGCAAACCATGCCCATCTTAAGCAAGAATAAACTGCTAACATTAACAAAGATTCACATACAACCTACAGCACTAATCCATTTAATGCATATCTCTGTAGAGAAACTTAAAAAGTCCATGGAAGAAGTTTTCATCAATAACCTTTACTTCATATAGGTTATTGATGAAAACTTCTTCCATGAACCAAGAGATCTTGAAACATCATTCGAAATGCATGCTAATGAAGTCATTGATGCTATATTCCAACCCTCATACGAATCCTATCATAGTCTAATACATCCGTATGAGGGTTGGAATCAATTTCACTTTTGACGAAATTGATTCCAATCCTCATACGGTTTGTAACAGACTATGATAGGATCCGTATGAGGGTTTGAATCAATTTCACTTTTGGTGATGATCAGTCACCTGACTGGAAATACTATGTAAAGGTCCTCGTAAAGAGGACATTCGTAGGAGCAGAATGAGAGGTCATCATACCAACACAGCGAAAAATGTCTTACTGACGAAATTCGGATGTATAAACAGCTCTAAAAGGTAACGAGATTCTTTCTTTCAACCAATCAGAAGAAAGTAAACAAGAAATGCACGAACGAACCATATCAGTTCAAAAAGGGGTATATATTCTCGTTAGACAGCAACAACAACAACAACAGCAACAACAACAACAACAATAACAGTCCAAAAATAAGTTCTTTATATACCAACCACTATGAATAAGCATAGACATTAGCAAAATTCTAGGGCAAACCTAACATTACCCAACAAAAACTTAATCTAGGCTCACGTTTCTAACACATCATCGTCGGTTAACACAGTAATATCTTACAAAAACTCATCATTTCTCTAACAAATCAGTGTTATTTTCACATTGTCATAGTAATATTTAACATAACGTACCTAACTTACGAATAAACAGTTTTCATTAATCAAGAGTATCTAAAGCAACACCTTCCGAGAGAAAACCCAGGGGGATGTGCTCCTTGTAATACCTAACGCATTCATGAGGTAACATGAAATATTTTTATCCTTACCCTACCCCCCTTTCAGAAAATATCATTTCAAAACTGTTAGATTAAGCAACAGCGCATCATACAGAGGCGATTTGATAGCACTGTAAGCACTACTTTGAGATCACCCCGGAGAGATGCACGAAGACCCATCTCGGGGTACCCTGAAGAGGGTGTAAGCGGTAAGGGCACAGCCCTTATGTAACAGGTAAAGACGTATTATCTAACAAAATCCCTTAACAAAGTGATCAATCTATCAAAGATACCAGCATCTCGACCTATGAATTGACACTGTCTTCATCAAAGTGTCACACGTCTCTAGTATAACATCATTTGAACTATGAATAAACGTAGACATTAGCAAAATTCTCGGACAAACCTGACATTACTCAACAAAAACTTAACCTAGGCTCATGTTTCTATCACATCATCGTCAGGTAACACAGTAATATCTTACAAAACTCATCATTTCTCTACCAAATCAGTGTTAATTTCACCCTGTCATAGTAATATTTAACATAACGTACCTAACTTACGAATAAATAGGTTTCATTAACCAAGAGTATCTAAAGCAACACACCACCTCCCGAGAGAAAACCCAGGAATGCCCCCCCGGAGAAAATGTCTGAATCTTGAGAGGGGATCACGAAGGGGTGTAAGAAAGACTCTGGGCCTCAGCCTGAAGGGGCTGAGGCCTGCCTCCTTGGAGGGTGTGCTTGCTTACACCCCCTTCGAGTGTTTATCTCAAGGTCCACACCACGGGAAATTTCTTGGAGTTTGATGGTGTTGCTGGAATACTCTTGGTTGTGAACCTGTTTGCTAAAGTTAGGTACGTTATGTTAAATGTACTAGACAGTGAAGTAACACTGTTTGATGTACTGACGATGATGTAACAAAATCTGTAATAGATTAAGTTTGTTGTATGTCAGGCTATTAGGAAATTTATATGTCTACGTTTGTCATAGTTCAAATGATGTGCCTGGGAACGTGTGTTGCAGGCAGTGTCATTAAAAATCGAATGCTGGTATCTTTGATAGATTGATCACTTTGATAAGGGATTTTGTTAGATACGTCTTTACCTGTTACATAAGGGCTCAGCCCAAAGGGCTGTGCCATACCGCTTTACACCCCTTCGGGTACCCCGAGATGGGTCTTCGTGCATCTCTCCGGGGTGATCTCAAAGTAGTGCTTACAGTGCTATCAAATCATGCGCTGTTGCTTAATCTAACAGTTTTGAAACTGATCTGAGAAAGAAGACATATCTAAAATGAGGTAGGGCAGAAATATTTCATGTTACCTAATGGATGCGTTAGGCTGACCACAGCTCCCTGGAGTTTCTCTCCCAGGAGTGTGTGTTGCTAGATATAACGATGTGAAAAACTGTTTGACTATAAGAGACCTGTTAAATATTACTGCTGACAATGTGAAAAATAACGCATTTGTTGAAAATGATGAGTTTTTATGCGCTACTGGTAACTTCCGGCTGCAATATTGTTAAAGCAGTATTGGGTAAGTTTTGTTGGGCAGCCAGGTTTGCCCTAGGAGCCTTTGCTAGTAATATGTTTATTCATAGTTCCAAATGATGTTATACTCAAAACGAGTGACACTTTGATGAAGATGGTGTTAATTCATAGGTCGAGGTGCTGGTATCTTTGATAGATTGATCACTTTGTTAAGGGATTTTGTTAGATAATACGTCTTTACCTGTTACATAAGGGCTCAGCTCAAAGGGCTGTGCCCTTACCGCTTACACCCTCTTCAAGGTACCCCGAGATGGGTCTTCGTGCATCTCTCTGGAGTGATCTCAAAGTAGTGCTTACAGTGCTTACAGTGCTATCAAATCGCCTCTGTATGATGCGCTGTTGCTTAATCTAACAGTTTTGAAATGATATTTTCTGAAAGGGGGCGGGGTCTAAAATAGGGTAAGGATAAAAATATTTCATGTTACCTCATGAAAGCGTTAGGTGTTACAAGGAGCACATCCCCCTGGGTTTTCTCTCGGAAGGTTATGTGTTGCTTTAGATACTCTTGATTAATGAAAACTGTTTATTCGTAAGTTAGGTACGTTATGTTAAATATTACTATGACAATGTGAAAATAACACTGATTTGTTAGAGAAATGATGAGTTTTTGTAAGATATTACTGTGTTAACCGACGATGATGTGTTAGAAACGTGAGCCTAGATTAAGTTTTTGTTGGGTAATGTTAGGTTTGCCCTAGAATTTTGCTAATGTCTATGCTTATTCATAGTGGTTGGTATATAAAGAACTTATTTTTGGACTGTTATTGTTGTTGTTGTTGTTGTTGTTGTTGTTGTTGTTGTTGTCTAACGAGAATATATACCCCTTTTGAACTGATGTGGTTCGTTCGTGCATTGTATTCTTGTTTACTTTCTTCTGATTGATTGAAAGAAAGAATCTCGTTACCTTTTAGAGCTGTTTATACATCCGAATTTCGTCAGTAAGACATTTTTCGTTGTGTTGGTATGATGACCTCTCATTCTGCTCCTACGAATGTCCTCTTTACGAGGACCTTTGTAATACCCAATGATGTGTCATATCAAAAGTGAAATTGATTCCAACCCTCATACGGATCCTATCATAGTCTGTTACAAGCTTCATGTGAGATTGGAATCAGCCTAAATCAAAAGTGAGTAATTCAACCTCATGCGGATGTATTAGACTATGACAGAGTTTAATATGGTGAGCCTTGGCATCAGACTTTCGTCAACATCTGTCGATCTCTGATTCATCCCGGAAAGTTTTCGTCAGCCAGCACCTGTAGCGGAAGTAAACCAAATCAGCTTCTCCATGACTTTGGACTCTCTACAGATATGCATTAAATGGTTAGTGGCTCAACAGGTAGCTAGCATGTGAAATCTTTGTTGCTGTTGGCAGTTTATTGCTGCTTAAGAACGGCATGGTTGCCCTTTGTACATTATATTCTTGGTTCAGATAATGTTATGTTGACTTTATTAATATGAAAACTTTACATTAGAGTATACTCATTGATCTGTATGATAATTACACGGTATGAGCAAATTTTAATTTTGCATAACCGGCGGTAATGTAAATTAACGTGTTGTGTTAGGAGCGAAGCGGCAGAGTATTGAGCAGTTGCATTTTTAGTGTTATGTTAGTTACTTTACTGGTAAGTGATCACTTTGTTAATCAGCAACCATTGACCTTGTTTAGATAATTTAAATTTCTCGTTAATGGATATATTCATAATTCAGATGATGCTATGGTAGCTTTATTAATATGAAAACTTTGTTTACGTCAGCATATATTAGTTGATGTTTGTATAAGAGCGATTTTGCTGTTGCTGTGAAAATGATACCGAAATGTGACGCAATCAGCATAGATCATTAGATCACAGATGGTCAGGAAGGGAGGTTGGATAAGAGAAGGGGAGTCTGGATGGTGGTTTGATTTAGTGATTTACTGCTGGCCATGTAAAGGCAGTAAGTATGAAAGTTACTAAACATAAAAGAATAAGAGCCTGACTATTATTTATTTATTATTTTATTTCTTGATGGTTCTGAAACCATTATTTCCGAAATCTGGCGACAGCATGCATATAAAGACACCAGGAAGCCATCATTACGCAAATATTTGTAACTCGGCACCACGGAAACCAACACCGGTGCATGCAATGCATTTTGCTCCTCTGAGGTCGAACTCGCTCTTCATTCTTTTCCCTCGCATTCATCTTTCATCAACTTCTTCTTCCTTCAGCCTTCTGTTGCTCTGACAACTCTTTTTGATCGAGACTAATGTGGGCACCTGCTACGGACAATATTCGAACTCACCGACTCATTGGCACGCTGCAAGGACACCAGCATTGTTGATTGCCAGCTCGGCACCTCACCGATTCCAGCACCGGTGCCGCTG
>JABUQX010079149.1:10000-12500 GCA_015478945.1 Trachelipus rathkii | reverse complement strand
ATTATTATTATTATTATTATTATTATTATTATTATTATTATTATTATTATTATTATTATTATTTATTATTATTATTTATTATTATTATTATTATTATTATTATTATTATTATTATTATTATTATTATTATTAGAAACTTTTCTCCCAGACTACGAGTCTCATTTTTCCTTTATTCCCATCACCGTCCCGGAGGTAAAAAAGGTAATCGCCGGATTAAAAAACAAAAAATGTGATGTTCATTCTATCCCCAATCACATCCTCAAACTCTCAGCCGACATAATAGCCACCCCTTTAAAACACTTGTTCAATGAATCATTTTTAACAGGAATTTTCCCAAATATACTCAAGACAGCAAAAGTGATCCCTATACCTAAAAAAGGAGACCTTTGCCTAGCAAAAAATTACAGACCAATAGCTATCACAAACACGATTAGTAAAATATTTGAGAAATTAGTTTTCAATCAGTTAACAGAATATTTTATATCAAACAATATTCTTAACGATTCACAATTTGGATTTAGAAAAGGACGTTCAACTGCTGATGCCCTCATTTGCTTAACCGAAAAACTGTACAGAAATATAGAAAATAAAGACTCCTCCCTGCTATTATTATTAGATTTCACAAAAGCTTTTGACATGATTGATCATGACATACTACTAAGTAAAATGAACAAAATGGGCTTTGAAGGGACAAACCTACAATGGTTTAAAAGCTACTTAAAGGAGAGATCTCAATATGTAAAACTAAATGAAACTAATTCAGCCACACTTCAAACATCAATCGGCGTACCCCAGGGCTCAATTCTTGGACCGTTTTTATTTACTTTATATACAAATGATCTGTTCAACTCTCATAACGCTTTTTCAGTCTCTTTTGCTGACGATACCTCCATTTTAATAAATGACAAAAATGCCGAGTCTCTATCTCGTAAAGCAACTGACACATTAATAAAAATAATGAAATGGATAGATGCTAATAAGCTATCTTTAAATTTAAATAAAACATCTTACATAATTTTTAGCAACAAACCAATTAACGATTTAAAAATTAAAATTAATAATATAGAACTGAATAGGGCTGCAAATGCTAAAATACTTGGATTAACAATCGATGATAAACTGACATTTAAAGAACATATTAACAACCTAGTTAGCAGACTGTCGAGATACATGTATATGTTAATAAAATTAAGAAATTTTGTACCTCTTTACATTCTTAGGAAATTATACTATTCACTAATACACCCTCACTTACTTTACTGTCTTCCTATCTACGGTACCACAAGTAACTCAGTAATCCTTCCTGTAATTGTAACCCAAAAGCGATTTATTCGCCTCATTAGCAATACAAGAGACTTTTACAGCCATACACAACCATTATTCAAAAACTTAAAGATATTGCAGTTTAAAGACTTGCTAAATATATCACTCCTGAAAGAGATGCATAAAATTATCCATAACAATGCATGTGACTTCTTGCTAGCTAATTTTCATTCAAACCAAGCAAGGCGCGTAGCAAATCAAATAAACCTAAGAAATAATACTTACATAAACCCTCCCTTCTGTAGACTAAAAAAAGCCACTCAAAGCGTCAGCTATAAAGCAGCTAAACTTTTCAACTCAATGCCACAAGATATCAAAACCGAAAACTCTACCAAATCTTTTACTAAAAAATTAAAAACATATTATCTAAATAAATATTAATAAATAACTAACCCAGGGATTAAACCTACGTAAAATCTAGCTACTATAATAACATTATATTATTTTATTATTATTATTATTATTATTATTATTATATATTATTATTATTATTATTATTAATTATTTTTATTATATTATTATTGATTATTATTATTATTATTATTATTATTATTATTATTAAATAATTATTATAATTATTATTATTATTATTATTATTATATTATTCTTATTATTATTTTATTATTATTATTATTATTATTATTAATTATTTATTATTATCATATTATTATTAATTATTATTTTATTATATTATTATTATTTATTTATTATTATATTACTAAGCTTATTATCTTTAATATTTTTTTTATTTATTTTTTTTTATTATTTTTTTATATTATTATTATTATTATTAATATTGTTATTATTATTATTATTATATTATTATTATTATTATTATTATATATTTATTATTATTATTATTATTATTATTTATATTATTATTATTTATATTATATTATTATTATATTATATTATTATTATTATTATTATAAGCTTTATTATATTTTGTTATTATAATTAATTGCTATAATGTAGTTGTAAAATATTGTACTATGTAAACTGTAAATTTTCTTATCTGAATAAAGTTTTAAAATTGAAATTGAAATCATTCATTGTTTGTAACGACTGTATTGATACTGTTACTAGTAATATAACTTGTTTTACTATTATATCTTTTATTTTTATTAAAAATTATTTTATTATTAATATTATTATTATTATTATTATTATTATTATT